>JBBPRA010000347.1:0-28271 GCA_038092775.1 Boletus rubescentipes | reverse complement strand
ACGGACGCGTTCCGTTTGCACACCGATTCGATCATCAAGTAAGCGCTGTCACGTGTGTTGGTGCCTGTATGCTCATTATCCTGTTTAGCGTCCTCCGTGGTCTCTTGACGGGCTCACTCACGCGGGCCGTCATCATGGACCACCTGGACTGGTTCGCACCCGGGTCCAAAGACGTCGAAGACGAGGTGTTCGAGCTCGCAAGGGTGGTGTCGTCTGGTGGGTTCGTGCTCTGGCGGTCGGCGGCGAGGCAACCTTGGTACCAAGAAGTGTACGTGGACGTGACCTTCCATCTGCTTCCCGGTCTGACGTGGCGCGTGTATATATAGATTCAGGAAGCATGGATTCGTTGTCTCCCCGATTAGTATACGAAAAGGGCCTGAGGAAGCGTTGGACATGGTCAACATGTGCGTGTTTTTGTTTACTTTGGTCTTTTTTGATCCTTGTTGACGCGTCCTTGTTTGATGTAGGTACGCTTCGTTCTGGAAGGCCGTCCGAGCATGATGATGTTGACGGATGACTTGGATGATCTCATGACTTGCGATGATATTTCTCTCGTTTCTTGCTTTACATCTTGACACTGCATCTCGGAGGACTGACCAGAGTATCATAGATCACGGTAGGAGGGGATTGTGCTACTAGATGGCGTTGGTTTTTCTATAGATGTTTATATACCTGTGTCGATCGACCTGTGGTATGTAGGGTCGTATACCCCTGATTTACTGGAATGAAAATTCGAGCGGTATAGAGGCGACGGCTGTAGTCACTTTTGAGGGGTTTAGTGTATGTGTACACTCAAGGTACATACATGAACTTGAGTAGAGCCCAAATCGCTGTAACCTGGTCTTGCTCGGTTAGAGTGGCCAAGGGAATTTGAATATGAATATGCCGCAGTCTGTACATTGATTGGTATGAAAACGTGTGTTCTGCTTTCGCGCACCCAGCGTACTCATCGGCGCGCTCATTTTTCAAGTTGTCGCCTTTTGTAGTAGCATTTTTGGCTTACCAGTGCCCATATCAGGCAGACTTACGCCATATGGACGCGTCAATACATATGGGAAATCCACTGCTAGAAAGATCATCAATCCAAACGTCTTTGGGATGTCATGACCTCGTTGTCCCCGAGAGGAAGCGGACGATGTTTGAAAATAGATTTTGGGAGCGCAGCATACAAATGGCTACCGCAGGCTCCCACAAGAGGTTCGTTCAGAACGCGGGGATATTGTCCTCGGCGCTGGGTGCGGAGCGAAATGGATTTGCGGAACGTTGACGCCACGCAGACCTGACGTCTTTTCCGTCGTATTCAACGAGTGGTCGTCGTCAGACAGCCAGTTTGTCAGTCGACCATCCTAGTCCGGGACCCAGCCCGCTATGAGCCCGACAATAGGCGACCGTCGACCTATTGGCGGGCTGGGTCCCAGGCTACGATCGTCAAAGGTGGAGTCGCCTGAAGACGCCAAAGGTTGGCGCGTTTCTTTGAGTATGGCCCCCCATGCAGGGACAATCCTGTGTAATTCCCCTCCCAATCGTGTGTGAGACATGTCGACGCTTCTGTCGTTCTTGCCACGCGCGTATGCGAGTGAGGCGTCAATGCCAGACTCGGCGTGAGGCTGACGCAATGTCGACGAGGGTTCTTTGCACCGAAAGTGACCGTTGACACTGGGATCTGCAAGCGCTGGCAACATGATTAGAAGGAGAAGAGTACTACGGAATGGCTCATTTCAAGTTCAAGTTCCTACCTAAGAGGCTGCCTACCGCAGGAGACCAGATTAGGGTAAGTAGTAGTTTGGCAACCAGCCTTAGAAAAGTAGGACTGAAAAATCAATGGCTGCCTTCCTCCTTAAAGGGTCAATGCTTGAGACTACTTAGGTGAATGATCGAAATGCTGTCTTGGCTTGGCAACCGCTGAACACAAAGCACAAATGGTGCGAATTCATTACCAGCAAACAAATAGATATCTACAGTCCATGTACACCAGGTATCAAGTACGTATCTACGACTCCGAACACGAGGTTCGAAGAGTAGGGTGGGGCTAGGAGTCACCAACGTTTTCGGTGACGTCCCGGCGGGGGTGGCACGCTCAACCAAACCCGAACAAGACGCCAAACAAGTCCTTCCACCCCCTCTTCACGACGAACCGGGCGCCCCCTCCGTATTCATCCGCGAGCCACTCGAGATATCGACCGTCCAAGGAGCTGAGTGGCCCAAGTTCGAATGACAGAATGTCTCTGGGTGTCACATAGATCACCTCCCCGTCTGGCGGCGACGGTCCAGACGAACAAGCGTCCACAAGCGTCGTCGTGGACGGCGGGGGAATCAAACTCGCCAAGCGCGAGAGCTGAAAACACGTGTTGGCGTGGAATGTCTGCAGCAACGCGAGCGTCGTCAATAGCTGTCGTTCTCGTCGCTCTTGCAGCGCTTGGTCGACATCCCCACCCGATGAAGGCCCGCTCAGCTTCGGCATCGAGACCAACGTGAACCCGGAACTAGAAGAGGTTTGGCGTCGCTGAACGCCGCTGGAAGATGAGGACTGGGAGGGTCCGTGAGTGAGACCGCTGGCCAAGGACACCCCGCCTGATTTCCGCGTGGTTTTGACATTCGGACTTGTGCTTACACTCGGTCGCCCCTCGATTCCCATCCCAACGTTTCTCATGTAAACTCCGCCCAGGCTCAGGTCATCGTCTCCGTCCAGCCGAACTTTTCCCCAGTCAGCAATCGACCCATTCTCCGCGGAATAAGACGCGGACGAATTGCCTCGCCAAGATCCGATCCAGAGGCCAGCACAGACGAGGCAAACGTCTTCATACAGTTGCCATGCATCCGTCCAAGGGGATAATGGTTTTGCTTTGGGATCGACCTCGGAGGAAAGCTGACAACAATCATATAAACAGTCGCTTCCTTCCAGTCCTAGGATTCGGTCCAATTCATTCCACTGGGTGACAATTAACAGGGCGAGCTTAGTGGATGAGTAACGATGTACGCACCAATTTTACATCGCTCCAGGTAAATCGTACAAGGGAAAGACGATGGGTAGGACCTTTGGCGGTCGTTTGTTGAATTGGTTTAGACAGATACAACGTCGGTCTCGATGTTCGTGAGGGTGTCGAAGTCGTCAAGTCAATCACAAGGTCATAGTAGGACGGTTTTTCGAGGAAAATTGCATCCGTCGTGCATGCGATCCATCCACGACCCGTTTTTCCTTCGTGGTGCATCTTGTCCAGATCACTGAGAGTGACCATCCCGAGGACCTTGATGCCTTCTTTCGATTTACCTTTGAGTCGTGTGCGGGTCCATGATGAGGGATCTTCGGTCCCTTCTGAGGTGAGCAATGATGGATCTATCTGGGCCTCAAAGCAGATGTCGGCAGCCACCTGACAGAGGATACAGGCAGCCTCTACAGGTGGCAACGTATAAATTAAAATACGCCGTCGTCCAAGCACATGTTTGTAGAGTGTGAGTGCAGACGGGCCTAGTATGCGCAGCAAGTGTGGGAGGTGAAGAGTTGGGTTAGATGGGGAATACTCGACGTTGGGCTGGAGGGGAATCTTCATCAGAATACCAGAGCAGCACTCGAAAAGATATGGCCTCACGTTATCCAATTCATAACTCCATCCATGCCATTCCCCAGCTCCGCCGAGATCCGCCCTCCGAACCTTGCGTTCCTCGAAGAAAGCTTGCGCAGGCTCCCAATCGGATTCGACGGGTTCGAGTACCCCTCGGCTTTCCAGGGATGAATAAATAGTATCAACGAGTGTCTTGAGGGCATCCACGTGTCTCCATGGTCTCGGTCTAACTGAATTCACGAGTAGGACGCCAAGGGAAGAAAGTCGGAATCCACGCTGTCCGTGCTCCGTAGTGCGCCGACGGCGAAAAACACAAACACCAGGGTGACTGTCTTTTGTGAAGTAACTGAGGGTGTTGATTGTGAATATAGAGGGTAACAGGGCCCGAGAAATTGAACGTACACAACATCTCGGTCAACCAGGTGGAGACCGCTAGGAAGAGTACTGAACTCGACACCGTCAAGTTGGAGATCTAGAATGCATGTGAGAGCGAGCTCGGGTATGGAACGACCCTGCGTACCATCGCTTGCCTTCAAGCACCAATCAACCAAATTGCCCTTGGTCGGATGGAAAGAAGCATGAAATATGGCAACTATGGAGGAAACCCCAAGCCCTCGGTTGGTTTTAGGGCTCAGATAATTGTAGAAATTTGGAACATACCAATGTCCTGTGGTACGTACACTCTCTGGTCGACGTTTTCCATGACCTTGTTGACGACTGCGGGGTGCTGTTGCCAGCACGCAACGTGCGGTGGGGCCAGCGGTCGACGTTGCAGTGAGGCAATGTCCGTGATGCGACGCCTCTCACGGTCTAAATACGTTGAATTAGCTCCTTTTTCAACCGGTTGTCGGAACATTTACAAGTTCCACCCGTTCCATTGGAGTGGACACTTTGAATGAACGTATTGTTCGCACTTGACCAAGGTAAGTTTATATCCTTGTTTTGGGGCACTTTTGTTCTGCGTGTATCATAGAACCCATTCAAGTTGGCACAATACTGATCACTGGCAGCCAGTGGGGCGGGGGTGTATGTCAGTACCGTGACCCTTGCCCCCATCATCACGGACATCAAGGATGTTCAATCGGATTTGCCGGTGACATAGCAGGCACTGTCAATCAATCACTGGAGTTACAATGTGAAGGCTGTCGGTCGCTGCCAGCTCATTTACTCTGATCGGACGCATTTAACACTGGGAGTTTGGCAGGCCAAGTCCGCTGGTGGCAGGCGCTGACATGTACCGTGCAAGTTGAAGCTGACGGTAGAGGCACTACCTGGTTCTGGCCGTGTCTCCGCTCTCCAGCAAGACGAATCAAACGAGGAAGAATGCGGGTTCAGCCGCCTCCAAGTCCACTGGACCGATTGCTCTTCTGAGCCATAACTCATTCAAGTTGTGAGGTCATCGCAATTATAGTGACCGAGACCATCGCCAAGTCTGTCACGAGCAACCATCGGCGTCAGCGCGTGGGTTTCTGTCAGCAAGATGACCTGCAGAACATATAAAAGAGCAGGGTAGTACTGTACTTTTGATACCAGCCTCAGGCATCTATCATTCTTTTGATCATCCATTGACCATCGTTCCTTCACACTCGTTATGCTTTTCAATTCTGCCCTCATCTCCAGTTTCTTGTTTGCCTCTGCAGTTCTGGCGGTTCGCCCCCGTGAGAACTACCGGGCTGGGTTGCTCAGTCATGTCGAGGAGTCTACCGACCATACTAATGCTTCCGACGGAATCCAATACTCCAACAACTGGTCTGGTGCTGCCTGGCTCGAGGGTAACGTGTGTCGTCAATCTTATGGACCGTGTATTGCTTGATCTCATCCTGTCTCCTCCAGGGAGCCTTCACTTCCGTTTCCGGCACTTTTACCGTCCCCGATACCACGGGCCAAAGTGGCGCTGGCGCCTCTTTCTGGGTCGGTATTGATGGTGTCACATGCACGGCCATTTTGCAGACCGGGGTCACGGCTTATGTCAACGGTACTGAGACCTTGTACTACGGTAAAGAGACATTAAACCATGCATCCACGCCCTATCTCACCCGTCTTTTTTGGCGAATAGCTTGGCACGAGTGGTACCCCGACTATTCGGCAACCTTCTCGGATCTCTCCATCTCTGCTGGAGACGTTATTAGAGCCAATGTCACTGCATTTTCCACGACATCTGGTATCGCCACAATAGAGAACCTTACCACTGGCCAGTCCGAGCACAAGAACCTCAGCTCTACTTATCCACTCTGTGGAAAGGATGCAGAGTGGATTGTCGAAGATTTCACACATAATGATAAAACAATTCCCTTTGCCAACTTTGGTACGGTGACTTTTAAGGATGGCAAAGCCACCGGTCCTAGAGGAACCAACACGTTTTCCGGGGCCACCATCATTGAGATGGCGCAAAATTACACACACGTCACCTCTGCCACGATCGATGGCACATCCCTCACTATCAAATATTTGTAAGCCAGGAGCACTGTTCGGTATTAGGTGATGTGATGGGGTGTTGATCGCCTCTTTCGTCTGTTACCTTCTGCAAATAATTATGATCTTATTTTCTCCATGACCATTTGCGAGCGCTATATCCATCGTGTAGCATGCTCCAGCCCCTGAGAGCGTGTTCTTGCTAGGACGTTCGTCACATTTGCTAGTTTTTTTGCGTTTTTTGGACAGGTGATATTACTGAGACAGGTGGGTGAAGAACAGTTTTTACCTCATGGTGGTCGGTAAGTGGTCACTTGGGAGCCCTTTGCCAATTGGTCCATCGAACTCAACAACAAGGCAGCGGCCCTTCTACGTCTGCTACCGACGGTAACCTCGACTTCTGTCAGTTCAGATGACCACGACATTCGGTAGAACTACTGAACATCGGAAGAAGACAGTGAAAGTGACAACAAGCCACGGTAGTCCCTATTAGCGCGATCTGACCGCGAAGAACCCTTCGATCACCCTTGCCTCATCGTGTGTCTCACAGCCAGTGGATTCTCCAAAGAGCCAATTTTGCAGCCTAATCACAAGATTCAACCGGTCCTCACAATTGAGCAGGTGATGCTGGCTCTCGAAAACTGCAGTGCTCCTGCAACAAAGTATCTTATAAGTAAGTCCGCATGTCTACTTATCAAATTTAAAGTCACGTAGGAGCATATGATGGATAGGTTTGATCGTTGGTAATACACTAGTGCCAGGATGGTCATTGTCTGGACCCATAATATATGGGGCAGGCAGGCCGCCATCAGTCTGCTCACTAGACTACAACGGGTCACTCGAATCCTGGTATTACCAGGGATCGTGACAGGCTGGCAACGTTCCGAGGACATACATAAGAATTCAGGGTCTTTGTTACTAGTATGGAGATAACGTATCTATGATTTCGAAACAAGCTCTTACCTGGATTCATTGAGTGGCTGAACGTTGGATTGTGAGTACCAATTGGCCAGCAATGACTGTAATTGGAACCCTTGTCCATGCCAAATTCTGTCGCGAGGCTAGTAAACAGGGGCTAAATGTCACACAAATGTCACGCAGGAAGGATGGTCACGTTCACATTCGATCGTTCCAAGTTCTGTTCAATTACCATGGCCTCCTCTCAACCTCAACAAATCAACGTTGCTGACTTGGACATCCAACAGCTTGCTGATGTCCGACGGCAGCTAGAAGAAGTGAGTTCTCTGTTCTCCAAAGTCCGCTGGGCCGATTCTGAAATCTACATTTGCGCATAACCAGGAACTGAATCACTTGAGCAGTTCCTTTGCCCAACTTAAGCAAGCGCAGTCGAAATTCAAGTCTTGCCTCGAGAATGTGGGCGAAGTTAAACCCAAGAATGCCGGTAGGTTGCATTGTTCGTGCGTGGTAAGCGGTGGTTCGATGTATGATTAGGCACGACAATATTGGTTCCTTTGACCAACTCTCTCTACGTCCCTGGCAAACTGAGTGACACGGAACACGTTATAGTTGATATCGGTACAGGCTACTACGTGAAAAAGGTAATCGCATACTGACTAAAACTGTATTCCTGCCATTAATCGTTCTAGACACGTGCAGAAGCCACAAAATACTATAAAGCAAAAGTGGAGTTTATCCACACGAACCTAGAGACGCTATCGGACACTATACAGAAGAAGCAGGACAACATGAACTATTTGGTGAATGTGATGCAGGCAAAGCTTCAGGCGCAACCTCAGGGCTCATCAAAGAGCACGTCATGAAATGGCACGATGTGGGCCGTGTTTTATTTGTGATGGTTGTCAGTCGGACAGACGAAATAGTTGTCCCAGATGTAGGTGACCATGTACGTTTCTTGGATTTGACTTGATCGTGGATCGATCAATATAGTATACTGACAGATGCTGCCACAGGCTCGCAAAGTACTTTCTGTATCAAATGTATGAATCAGCTGTCGTCCACAATGGCAACCAAGTTTATTCTATCCATATAATGCTCGCGGTCTCGGTGAGCGTTACGGTGAACTTGAGGAAGATGACAAATGGCATTCTGTTGGCGCTTGGTGCTAGCGTTCAAAACCTACAACTTTAGGCTGTATATATGCGCGCTGATCTGTCAGTCCCTGGACCGCTTGTCCTCTCCGATGAGCATAACACTTGATTCGTCCCCATCACCTTGGACATCTCTTTTAAGTGAAGTTTTATGCGAGTCATGTCCCATCGGCGGATCAGCGGAGGTGTGGCAATAACCCCAGGGAATGCCAATTGACATGCTACACTGACACAACGACGTCACCTCCGTGGCCGACTGGATGCATGCCTGTCCCCAATACGAATCATTTCCTTTCCGAGCCATGTGTCCGCCGACAACATAAATACCCCTCCGAGCCCCAGTAAATTCATTCCCAACCGCATTCTTCCCTCTCTTCCGCCATGTTCCCTCGCATCTCTGCCTTCCTCGCCATTGTCATCGCCGTCGCTGCCAGCGCGCGCATGGAACGGCACGTGCATGTCCGCCGCGGTAACACTCCCAGCCAGTGCAACACCGGCAATATGAAGTGCTGCGAGAACGTTGCCAACGTAGGTTTTCGCCGCTTGCTTATTGCTCGTGTCCCCTCATTTATGCCCTCGAAAGGCGTCTGATATCGCAACTGTCCTTAACTATCTCTCGTACTCGTACGATCCAGCAGACAGCGTCGGGATCAACTGCACTCCATTGAACATTTATGGGGCGGGAGAGGGCGCTTCTTGTCAGCAACAACCTGTCTGCTGCGAGAACAACACATTTGTGAGTCTAGGACTTTGTCTCTGCTTTCGCTGCGTCTCACACCTTGCCTGTCGAAATCCAGAGTGGCAGCTTAAGCTTCAATTTCGGGTGTTCTCCTATGGACTTGAACTAGGCATCGTCTTGCATGAATTGCACGTGCCTGGTGGTTGTGTTTTCTTTCCTGTCTGTTTTCGAAAGGCATTTGGTTGGTCGATTGGCGGGCATGTTTGAACTTCCATCCGTTGGGTGGTCTTGGCGTTGTGTAGCTTTTTTTGACGAAAAAATGGGGGGAACTGTTTGTCTCATTCAAGATTAGTTTAAACAGGAGAGACTTTGTCGAGCGATATTGGATGAATGAAGAAAACGGTGACTTCGAACAGCTCCGGGATCAACTTCTCTCCAACGCTTGATGCAGGTAACGGACAAGTCAGGCTGCTTTGATATGCATGACCATATGTTATTGATCGACGGTAATCAACCCAGAACGTGATGTATGCCAAACTCGAAGCTTGAAAATGTAGATGGCGACCAAAGTCAAAGTGAGGAGTGTTCATTCTATACAACTATAGCACCTGGATCATACACAAGTCTTTACCAGCCGTCGTGCTCTGATTCATTGTTCTCCCCGGACCGGCATTTCTTCCCCTTGCTCCGACCCCGGATTCTGCGCGATCTCCGCAAACATGATCTCCGACATGTTACCAGCCCGAGCGGATAATGTCGAGAAGCCAAAGCCACTGTCGATGTTGTTCCTGTGTCCGCCCCGAATGTCGCGTGCATGAAGCTCCCGGATGTTCATGATAAATCGAGGAGATAGAGTGATTACAATAATGCCCGAGAGAGCGTACGGAATAGCAACTCCCCACCCAGAAGCGACATTCGAGAAATTGATGACTACAATGAGGTCATGTAGCAGCACGCTATATCACGGGAAGGTATTGTAAACTCGAGTTGTCTTGCGACATTTGAAAAAAGGTAGATAGCAGAGAAAGATGGAATGTAGGAACTTACAGAAAGTAATAGACGAGACCCTCCTGAAAGAATAACTTTGTATAACGGTTTTGTTGCCACGTCTTTCGTATATTGTACATTTGAATAGACTCCCTCACGTATTGGATGAATATAAGCATGCATGTCACCGTAACAAGAATAAGCTGAAAAATGGCAGTAACTTCGGACCATGTTACTACCAGCATGCCGTTGCTGTTGAGGGTGCAAATTACGAAATCAAGGATTTGCATGTTGGAAACTGTAGAATCGTCAGTGAGAAGGTCAGTGAATGCGACCCAGTTTGTTTATCATAGTGAAGACAGGTTCTGCATACCTGAAACCTGGTTCAGACCGTTTATCATCATAATACACATGATAATGCCAAGGACGCTCTCCACAACAAAGATTGTGAGAAGCGCTCCCAAGACCAACTTTGACTGACGATACAGTGCCCAAACACGGAGGATCATTGCCACTGCGTTCACTGCTATGCTTTATTCCCTCGGGTGATTCACAAAATCACTCACAGTCTGTTGCAAGAAGGAAGATGGCACCCGTCCAATTAGTAAAGAGATTCATAATGTTGCCTTGAAAACATCTTTGAGTGGAGTGGATATCCTAAAACATTTGGATAATCATACTTACAACTGTTTACATGATATTAATCATCTGGAGTGGTGAATGGTGACGGCGTCTGAGGGGCAAATACATACTATGGCATATTTGAGTACATTCTTTGGTTACGATTGAGAAAATACCGCGTTTACCATTTGAGGACCAGCCTGAGGTAAAAAGGTATCCCTCCCCAACTTAAGCGGAGATGTTAGTTTGTATCATTGGACCATACAGAGGATTGGCGCACACAAATTACTGAAGCTAGTGAATTGATATCATATCAGCATCATGATATATTGCAATGCCACAGACTTACATGATATTGGAAAGGCCGCAATAACGGACCTGTAAGATCAGTTAATGAAGTGCAGTGTTCTGCCAGTTGCTGGAAAGGCTGGAGTACAGACAAGAATAAACAACGTAGACACGAAGGTCCAGGGTTTGTTCTGTGGTCCAATCAGAGATATCGACGGATCCAGATGATCAAGCCAACGGACCCAAATATATTCTATCTGTAAAGACCGCCAGTCGGTAATAAGCTCATGTGAAATACCAAGGAACCTGCGACACGATACCTACTTCGAAAATGTTAGGACTGTCATTTGTAACGTAGACGTGAGTCTGGGATAAAGGAAAGCATTCATGGGCGTATAACTTACCATAATCATATCCGACAGCGCTGAGGATAACGACTGTGGTCCTTTATGAGACGACGCAACAAAACGCCTGAAATGGTCGTACTGGCCACGTAGTTGCCCTGCTGGATACTTGTTATAATGGCTTGTAAGGAGGAACTCATTGTCTTGCTGTTCTTTGTATGAATACTGCTTGTGGGAGGAATCGTCTTGGGAGTGGGGAATTCAACTTTTCGCGGTCAACGACAAAAGGCTGGGCGAATGGAGATGGCGGTTGGGAAGTTGGGAAGGGTAAATAAAGGGATGATGACGCTCACTGCTGATGATCATGATATCTCGGCCGCCACTGGCATGCAGAGCCACATTAATACTCAAAGCACTGCTTTCAACACCCTGGAGTGGTCATTCATTTCATTGTTAGCAACGGCTTTTGACCTGACTACATAGTCGTCATGGATTCTGGAATGTCCGCTCTAAGCACTAATAGGCGCTCGCTCGGCGCAAACTCGTGAGCGCTGGATCCCTTCTTCATCTCTCTCCCCTCCTTCCCCAGCCGCTGGAGCCTTGTGTGCATTCATTCTTGATCTTCAAGAACTCATAGGTATTTCGTCCGGCCGATGACCATTTCCAACAGCGTCATACTGAAATCAGCGTCACTGTTAGTACCACATGCCTCGTAAGGCCAAAGGATGTACCTCCAACTCAGCCCCCGTTGACCTCCAGGATTGTCTCTGCTTGACTTGCAGACAAGCGGGACACCTCGTGAAATCGTGCCCCCAATTCCCCAAGGCACCCCAAGACGACGAGCTTTTCACCAAGCCTCAAACTCCCACCCTATCTTTTAACAACCCCTCCTCTCCGAGCCAGCCATCTGCCCAAGCGCTCTGTCAGCGATGCATCCGGCTCGACGAGCAATTCGAAGTTTTGGCGGGAACCCACTCATCTGAACGCGATCAATATATGGAGAAGGTGAAGAGAAGGTTGACCCCAATCCCTCCTCTTGGCCCTGTGACATCCATCCAGTTGCTCTCCACGTGCCCTCTATGTCGCCTTATTTTCGATATCACCTACCTCTCGGATGATGACCTTGAGAGTATTCGTGACCCCGAAAGTTCGGACGAAGGTCAGCTAGCGCTCATTCCAGCATGGACGCTCGTCCATCTGGATCCTGCACAGGAGGTTTGGCCGAAGAAGGAATGGGGACCGCATGCAGCTTGTCTATATACTGCAGTGACGCGAGCAAGATCCCGCTGGCAACCTCAGATTGGTGTCCATGCAGGTGTGGATGCGATCGCGGTGGTGAATGTTGGGGAAAACAACGCAGTGGGTGCTCCCATCTTGGGCGCGGAGAAAGTGGACCCGCAAACGCCAAATTATAGCATGATCAAGGAATGGTTTCGTCGCTGTGATGCACTCCATCACATCACATGCCAACCACTCGTATCGGAGGCCTTGAAGGAGATCAAACTCGTCGACGTCGAGAGCCGCCAGATCGTCACGTATCCATTGGACGGCTGTGAATACATCGCGCTCAGCTATGTTTGGGGAGGTGTGGTTCAACCAAGTTATAAACTCGGTGACATCCTACCGACCATTCCTGCGACTCTCGAGGACGCGATGGTCGTGACCCGCCACCTCGGCAAGCGATATCTCTGGGCGGACTCACTTTGCATCGACCAGGGAGATGACGCAGAGAAGAACGCGCAGATCCCACTCATGAGTGCTATTTACACTGGTGCTTGGGCGACGATCTTCAACCTCGCCGGTCAGTCCGCTCGAAGTGGATTGCCCCGTGTAGGTACACTGGAAGACGTCATACCTCAGCTGTCTTGCGAGATCGGGGGAAAACTACTGTTGTCCTTGATGCCTCCGCTAACAGAGCAGCTCTCGGAGTCGCTTTGGAATACAAGAGCTTGGACCTTCCAAGAGGGGTTGCTCTCTCCCCGGCGTTTGTTCTTCACCCATCATCAAGTTTATTTTGAGTGCAATCTGGTTCAATGCTGCGAATCTATCAATGATTCCCGCTCTCCTTTCCATCTCTTATCTGATGAGGCGCGTGAAGCATCTTCTCGTGATGCGCTTCACTCGCCGAACGCTTTGGTCTACTCGGATCCTGATGAGGAGTTTGACGGGGGTGTCATGAGAGATCCCTTCAGACCCATTTTCATGTCGAAGAAAAAGGGCGTTAGCGAGAGTTTTCGAATCTGGAAATACGAGCAACTCGTGCACAGTTATACATCAAGGAGGATGTCCGTGGACACCGACGCACTCAACGCGTTTTCTGCCATCTTGACACGTTTCCAAGAAACGCATTACAAGAGAGGATTTATACAGGGCCTTCCTGTAGAGGATCTACCGACGGCCTTGCTCTGGACTCACGACGACGACGTTGAGCCGAGTCGACGGGGTGACTTTCCATCGTGGTCTTGGGTGGGGTGGAAGGGGGTGGTAACAGGTGCTGCCGATTCGAGTGTGCGTGGGACCACCAACCACATGCGGGATGTAGAGAAGCGATACCTACCGCCTTTGCGCGTGTGGAAAGCTGGAGAGAATGGGCATCCAGAGCTGGTATATGATTTCAACTCTATACAGGAAAGCCAAGGTACACACGAAGAAACAAACCAAGGAGATGAAGAAAGCACACCCCCTCAAAGTGATGGTGGCCATTCTTCGCAAGACTCGGATTCTTGGGAAGACACCAGTGACTGCGATGACGGTACAGTTTCTCTTTGAGACTTGGGGACTATCAAATCTCATCACATTCAATTCTGAACATTAGCACACTCGGACCCCAAGAGCGTGGATACAAACCAGAACGAGGGGAATCTAGGCTCCCCATCGGAGTTCCTGCACAGTGACGACGAGGATAGCGATCAAGATGGCAGTGCAGAGGATAACGCAACGTCTCCAAAATACGTTGGTGAAGATGGTAAGGAATTACAATATTGCTTATCACATCTTTTTCTGACGCGTCAATTGGTCCAGACCCCAAGAAAGACCCAATTATTACATTCGCAAAGGCGATGTTTGAGGAAATCCCATTGGTTCCCGACATCATCGGTCACAATGAACTTGTGTTCCAGGGAATAATCTTCCGGCTCACCTTTATGAAACTCGGACCCGAACATCAAGACCCAGACGACTGTGCGGAATGGTGCCGCATTAAAGTGAAGGGCAAATGGCAACATAATTGCATGATACTCTATGGTCACAATCGTACAGAGTTGGCGGCTGAGCGGCAAGGCAAAGAGCAAGAATTTCTGCTCTTGAGACGCACACAGTTTGATTCTGCATTGTTGCTGATTGATCGGGAAGGCGATACAGCTAAGAGAGTGGGCGTAGCAAGCCTGGTGAACGTTAGTGCGGAAGATCTGTGGGCGGTTGCTAAGCCAGAAGTACGGTTGATCAAGCTGACGTAGAAGCGTTGTGTACGAACAGAGTCGTTCAACTGTGCAGCCAATACAATGTATTAGTACTTGCCAATACGGTGGACGTCGGATGTACAAGGCATGCGTTCGGACTTGCTCTCTTACTTTTCGCTGTCCAACAAGTCATCAAGTCATCATCCTCGCTTACTACAAACATCATCTCAGCTCCTCTGCGTAATTTAAATGCGGACGGACAGATGCCGTTTGGCCTCGTAGAAGAGAAAAGGCGCTTCGCTCACAATGACTTTTGCGATTGGCGAACACGCACCAAGTCTTTGTACCCTTGTTGTCCCGCTATTTTTCCATCCGGCCATCATTTAGTGTAGTCTTGTTTTTGGATCTGTGCCATCCTTATACTCGCGTGGGTCAGGTAACCTTTGTTGAGTACATAGCTTATGCTAGTAAACTATCCGATGCAGTTGTTGTAATGCTATTGCAAGATTATATCATGGTATTAGTGTAATGTTGTTTTCGCGTACGTCGTCACATTGTTATAGTCCAGCGAGTATCACAGCGAACCGCCCACAGATTCCATCGTCTACAAATCAGCACCATGGCAAGGACTCAGCCAAGCGGGACACCAACAAACACAGAGACTCACGAAAGGAGACGCAGTCGGACCGTCAAGGATGGCCAACTCTTCGGGGCTAAACGGGAGTCGAGGAATGACCAACGTCCGAAGTGGGACAAGCAAAAGAATGACGACAGGAAATCCAATCGCAGCTGAAAGCGTGTTCGCAGTCACGTCAGGGGAATCCATGCGGAGGGTGGGATGGGCTCCCAAACGTACCTATCGTTTGCGTGATGGCAAAGGTCGCACCGAAACCGATGAGCTGGACGGCGACGAACAGGACCAGACGCGATTTGCGTACTTTGCGGAGGGGCTCGTCGCAAGATGTGAGGGAGTTGTCTCGGAGGAGGTAGAGCAGTTTGAGGGTAATGCCATTTCCTTGGAGAGCGGCTGCACCCATGTACCAGCTACGAAATGTGTTCAGTACTCTGCAATGCCATGTGACGAACAAACAAGTCTCACAAGAGCCCAGCGAGTACCCCCCTCGGGATGAGATGCAGAAGGTGCAAGAATGGTCCAGTGAGGAGGACGAGACAGAGTGCACCCTGCGCAAGATTCGAGACCCGTTGCTCGACCACGGCGACGGGAACAAGCGACAAATCTCCGACATCATTTTTGGATCGTTTTTCTGATAAACGAGTGGGACTGCGGTTTCCAGTTGACTGTGTTTGCCCTTCCTCGTCTGACTTCTTCGCTGGGTGTCCCATGACGACAAGAGAATTCGTATGGATGGGGGCTTGAGGGATCAAGCCATTCGGGGCAGGAACGCCGATCAGTCCAGCAATGAAGGTCGTGATTCCTAGTAGGAAAAAGTCGTAGTGAAACCCTGGAGGTTTACTTAAGGGAAATTGCGAGCCCTGTGCTATCAGAGACTATGATCGAAATTAGGCCCTTCACAGAGGCGAAACGAGTGGTCGGGAGAACATACAGAGACATTGTGGTCAAAAAAGAACAACACCCACAATACAATGCCAAACGGAAGAGCGATGCCCACCCATTTGCCATCGAGTTCCCAGAACCTGACAAACCATTCGCTCCCATTCGCAGCCTGAAAAGCGCCACCCACCGGGAGAGTGGTTGGGTGTGCAGTTCCAAAACGACCCCAGTACGCCATGCCAGAAGCAGCGATGAGAGATATCGGCATGCCATAGTCTGCAAAGAAGACACGGACAATGCGATGGAAATAGTCTGTCTTTGAGAGTGCTTGAAAAAGGAAAGAGGTGACGAGCATGAGGAGTGCCAATATGATAGCGACGAGCGCGCCATCGCTATTGTCGTTGAACTGGCGAGTGATAACCTGTACGCCGTACTGAAGGTAGACCCACGACACATAAAACCCAAAGGTATCGCAGGAGAAAAGGGTGACATATTTCAAAAAGTTGCACCCTACATCTTCTGCATGAGACCCTGACTTGAACGAGGATCGCCATACTCACAATTAAGCGCAGCAGTGATCCAGTGGATGACAGCAGCCCAGAGATATACCCAACCGACAAACCAGAGGTAATTAGGTGGGTTGGGCTGCTTTTGTATGATGTTAAAAATTGTCTTGTTAAAGACGGTGATAGGACCTGAATATCAAGTCGGGTGGGTTGATAGATAGAGAATAGGTTGGAAATGAGCATCACACACCAGTTACACCAGCAATGGTTAGTGGTTGTGCCCCAAAAACAGAAAATACGAATGCTGCCATGAACGAAGACATCAGAACCTCTGCAACCCCATATTGGTTGGTGGTTTCTATCAGGTCTAAAGAAAATGCAATCCCGGGCAGGACGCTACGTGACGAGTCAGGTGTCTGGTCGAGGTATAGTAGGACAAAGGCGAGCTAGACGCATACTTTGCAAAGAACGTCAGAGTGGTAGCCGGAACCACTCTGTAATTCCAAGCATCGATCCAGTCGCTCGGGTACCACGGCGCACGAGCACGGATGTCTTGGAAAATTCCAGCTCCAAGCTTGCGAATGAATTGGGGGAGGAACTTGGAGTATTGCCAGTTGGGCCTGTTTGGCACGGTTTTGAGTGTCACAGATGTACCAGTGGAAGGAATACAAGGAGGGTCTCTTTCTGAGAAATCACGCGAACCTGGGGACGACGCTGTCACGGTGGTCCGCGCTCGCGGTTTGTAGAGTGACTCCATAAGTATGGCGTCACACGTTGCAGGGTTAGGTCAATTATGTACTCACGCCGGTACCCTGGACCACTGAAACGCTATGGAACCAGTCAGAGTATTACTGGTTTCGGTGCGTTTCAGAACTGTCAGAACGGGTCTACCTTTCTAGGCAGCTTCCTTGAGTACTCATAACCCTGCTTGAGTCCCCACCATGTGCACGAGGAACCTCCGGGCCCCTCCGTCCTTTCATTTTTCGCTTTCGTTGTCCCAAACCTGCCAATTATTCCTTTGTCTCAAGCGATACCTCGTTATTCTGCAATAAAAGGCCCCAATGAAGTAGTCGCGCCCGACTACACGACCAGCACATGGATTGAACGCCAATGTGGCACGAGAATTCATTGCTATCAAGAACTGAACCAGAGGAGACGCCAATGCCAGGCGTTATGTAACGAGGATGTCTCCGAGGACCTTGACTCCTTAAATATTGTTGGATTGAGATCTAAAGAAAGGGATATTGATTCTAGCCGAAGGATGGTATTATGTAGGACAAAGGCGAAACACATACAAGACCACTTTGTAATCCCAGGTAATGAGGCAATCTCTCAGGTCCAGGTACCAAGTGTATGTCTTGAAAAATGAACCTTGTAAATGGAATGTTGAACTGAGTTGGGATATCGCCTGTCACGGTACTCTCCATCGCAGATAGACTCGAACTCTGACTCGGAATCGGGAATGAGCTACATGTCTCAGTGGCAGGAAATGCCACCCGACGTCAGATATGTCAACACAGCTACTTACCACTACAATGTCTCGGCCAGTAAAAGTAACTATGGCAATACTACTGGGTGATGATGATGATGATGATCACTGGTACTATTGGGTCCGTCGAGGGCGGGGACGCCGAAGCCACGATGGTCTCGTTGGAATAATAATAATTTTTGAGAATAAAAAATATCTGAGATCCCCAATTGGCAAACTGAGCGAAATGAATCAACGCCGCGCCGCTTTCCTTCCTGCTTCCTGCTGCCAGTTCGTGTTCTTCGCCTGCACGTTTTCCATTGTTCAATCCCTCGCCGTTTCAGCGCGTATTCGTCGTGAGTACCTTTAGGACTTTCAAATTCCTAGTCGCGTCTGATCTTTGCCATCCTATCTAGTGGGACTGGTTTCCCCCGCAGTATCTGCTCTTCTTTACAGAGCCCATCGACCCACGGTCGAACAGCGAATGGCTCTTTTTTCTGTCCAACTCTCATATCTTTAAGCAATTCCACTCGATCATTCAGTAACGCACTTGCTTACCGAGGCGACGCACTCCCATTCCCCGCACGCATTCCTCCCGTTTCATTTATGGCGTCTGAATCCCCGCAAGTTCGTCGTCGTCCCACAAGGAACAAATTGGCAGACTCGCAGCGCAACTCGAATCTCGTCCGAGCCTCCGTCCTCGAGACCGCTCTCGAACTCGGCTTTGGTCAGAATTCGACCGTTGCAGACTGGATTTTCAACAATCCTCTCTCAGAGGAAGCAGAAGATCTATACCTCGAGCCCCAAGCTAAACTTGACACTAAATCAGAACCCGCCCCATATGTCCCCGAAGTGTGTCTCTCATCCTTCTTTTTCGCTACGGTTCCGTTGATGTGAAATTCATTTTTCCAGGCAATGACGCCTACCTTCACTTCGGGCTCCACTTCCACTTCCGATGAATCCTCCTCCCTTAATTCCCCAGGCAACAATGCTCCTAATGCGGCCTTCACAACCATTCAGGTACATTCGCACAAGCCAAGTGTCACAGAGTCCCCCCATGTCCATTTTGGTGACTTTTCCTCGGATCAGTTGCAGCTGTTCTCGCCCTTTGCTCTATCTCCGCACGATGCGCATCGTCCGGGAACAGGTAACTCGGTGGGAAAACTCCCTAGAGGCACCGAACGCTCGCACAGCCAGGACGATAGCTTATGTCGTAATCCTAGCCATGAAAGCCCTGGCCCAGGGCCTGCTGATACCGGCTACACCAGCGAGGGTCAGTATCTCTCAAAAGGGAATACGAACAAGGCGAACGATAAACCTGGGAAATCCAAGGGCAACAAGGGCTCGAAACCCAAGACCCCTGATACTAGCAAGACTGGTGACAAGGACGGGGGCTATACGTCAGATGGTGGCTATCTTTCTGCGTCTTCCAATAAATCTCAGGGAAAGTCGCCTGGCAAGGTTAAATCCCGTGCAATGGCTTTCTTCCGAAGGCGTCCGAAAAAGTCGGGGCGTGGAAGTGATGATGAAGATGAGGATAGTATACCTCCTGTACCTGCGATCCCCAACCTTCAAAGACCCTCGAGCCCGAAGCCACTTGAACGCCGTGCCACACCATCATCACCCACTCGGTCTGGTTTTTCTCCTTTGTCGTTGAATTTATCACATCCGCCTGGATCCCCCCAGAGGCGACGAGTGAGCAAAAGTCCACCACCTATTCATGCGAGAGCCACACCTCCACAACAATTGGATCACTTCTCCGCGCCCCAGGGATTTGCTTCGCCGCCGCCGGTTGCATCTACATCAGCTCCCGCTCCATTGGCTCCTGTCGTTACTGCTGCAACATATCCCCTCCCGCCTTCTATGCCAGGCACTCCCCTTTCAACTGCTTCTTTTCCTGCCACTTCACCGACACCTCCGTCGACGCAGCTTGCGCCAGGCGCTCCGAAAACTCTCACAGCTTCGTCCTCGAGGCAGCACCTTAGCATCCCTCCTCCAGCTCCTCCACCTACTCTTCCTCTTCCTCAGCCGCCACCATCTCCGTCAAATTCGCCCGGTGAGATGCTACCTCCCTTGCCAGCAACACCAAACACACCAGCCAGAAAAAGTGCACCCATACGTTCGATCCCTGTTATGCCAACCACTCCAGGGTC
This sequence comes from Boletus rubescentipes, assembly GCA_038092775.1. Taxonomy (NCBI): domain Eukaryota; kingdom Fungi; phylum Basidiomycota; class Agaricomycetes; order Boletales; family Boletaceae; genus Boletus; species Boletus rubescentipes. Next base: position 8,273 of record JBBPRA010000347.1, on the reverse strand, counting down.
GACACGCCCGCTAACTCCGCGGAGAGCTGCATCTCCCTTCAGACCTCTTCTCTCCCCTCGGGCATTACCTCCTGCTGTGCCCCATGCTCGCATGGGCGAATGTCCAAACCCTTCCGAGGGTGATCAACCCAATGGTAAAGAGGCTACTGGGAGACAACGATCTGGAACAACCGGCTTTGGAAGCACGCCTGCTTTTCTGCAACGGAGGATCCAACATGGCCCACCTCCGTCCCCCCGGCACCCCCCTCCGGATGTGCCCCTACCTCCATCGCCCTGTCCGGCCCCGAGTACACGCCCGCGTACGCCGATCGGGCCACCTTCAAAGTTCCACGAGCATTTTGCATCGGTGTCCTCGGTGCCGTCATCGCAAATCCTTTCAACACCCCCGTCCATGAGCCCTTCGCCAAGCACTGTTGCACTGTCTGAATCATCTTCCGGACTTTCTGTACGATCATCGCATATATCATCAATCTCAGGGCGAAGTGAGGAACCGGCGACTCGTGATTCGGCGAATGCACTAGAGTATTCCCGCCCGACGACGAGTACATCCATCCTTTCTGAATCAAGCTACGGCCACCCTGTCCCGTCAACATTCGGCAGGCCCGGGATGGATCTCAAGTCGCGTTTTTCAGACCGAAGTGAGGTCAGTTTGAGCGTCTACTCGCCGATAATGCACCGGGACAATGGCAGCGTTACCACTTTTGACGACGACGACGCTGATGTCGACGATGCAGCTCCCAAGAGTTGTGTCGACGAAGATGATGATGTGTCTGTTTACCCCCCCGATGACAAAACCGCTGGCAGACGAACCATGTATCTCGTGGAACATGGCGAAATTGACGAGAGCGGGGAGGACATTGTGATTGCTGGGAGCCATTATTGGGGTGGTCACGAAGTTCCTCCTCCTCTACCGCCTCTACCTCCCATGCTGAATCGGCCCGGTCCAGGATACTTTTGACAATTCTTTTGGGACTGATTGCACGCTTGGTTCATTCTCTTGGGATTCTTTTCGTGGTGATGTGATTCCGGACGTCTCCCGGAGCAGTAATTTATCCTGTTTATATGGCGCCATCTATTCCTTGCTTCATCCAAGGATTTGCCTCTTGCTTTCACTTTTGCCATTCTTGGGCCTTCCGTTCCTTTTGACACCGTGTCTTAATTCGTGGTACGTTTGCAATGGTTTCTCGCATCCACTCGCTAATCTTTCTTGCACTTCACTTGTGCTAAACGCCCATCTTTACGTGCTTCCTACATAACTTACGACCAATGTTTTGGTGATTGACTCTTCCTCGTCTCCGGCGCAGTCCCAACGCGTTCCACGTAATAAATGGTACTAGCTACTGCTGAAGCGGTCTTTAGTAGATTATATCTAGTTTCTAAATTGCATCGCCAAGTAAGGTCCATGACATACAATTCATACTGCTTGGTGATCGATTGAGATGTACATCTTTTCGAAGTCTTTGCGGTAGCGATGTTCTGAAGTGGTCTGTCTGCCCACCTCAGGCTAGTTGACCAACGACCATATATTCTTCATCGTCGTCGTGCTGTGCTCAGTGTGGGCCGGTAGTATCGGAGGTACATCTACCCGAGAAGAACAACCAAGTACTGGAATTGCACAAACGCTAAAGCTAAAAAGGGTGGTCGCCGCACCGGAAGTAGTACTGGCAACTTCTTGAACCTTCGACTCTGAGTCTAAATATTAAAATAAGAAATGGCACCTTCCTGCAGGCCCGGTGCGCCAACACTGGCATCCCCGGAGCGGGCGCCTACACTATAGGTAAGGCAATTCACCATTCCAAGTTCCAAGTTTGGATCAGCGCTGAGCTTCGACTTCGAGGTAGGATGTGCGTACGCGATGGCGCCGGCCTCGCGGCAGTGTGACATCGTCCGAGACTCGGAATCGGGAGACTGGCACCAGAGTAGTGGCAGGTGGGCCTCGTTCCGAAGCCTGCTTCGTGCCATTCCGTTGTCCTTTCTCAGCCATTTGTGCGCATCATTTGCCTTTGGAAGCTGGGGAATACGTTCCCGAGTTCTGATCCAACTTGGTGCTAACCCGCTACCAAGGGGCAATGTAGCTAAACAGCCAAGCGTCTAATGAAACGAAATGGATGGTGGGCCCCACACTAACGTCGTTCACAGTCGCTATTTGAGAGCGAGACATCCAGAGACAGACAGACAGAGTACAACGATTTCACGCAGTATGACTGAAAACTCGATGATCAGTGAAATGCAAACTATACACATGACACGAGCATAGAGAATGGAATAATCAAGCTCGACAATGGCTTAGGTGGGTTTCTTCACGCATCTTGTGGACCAAGTTGATGACAACCTCGAGGAGGCGTTAACCTGGCCCAAATCAATCAAGGTAGTTCTCTTTGACGAAGGGTTCGCATATCTCGAGAACGAGAACCTCCACTGCCAGTTGATACTCCTCCCACGGGGTGCGTGCTGAAAAACAAAACGAGTACCGAAGCAAGCAGACTCAGCATTCCACGTAGTGAATGGCCCACTGGCAGGTGCACCGAAGATTCTCACTACTAGTGTTTCTTGGCGATGGGTAAGACACAGCCGTGATCGTGATGAATATCACCATGAACACGGCCAGAGCCGAATTCACAGCGGTTAGCCTCGTTCGCTGCCAAAATGGCTCGTTGAAGACCACACACAATTGGCAATGCAGCGATCTACCCCATGACTCAGGGCCCCATCGTATGCGCTATAACAGCCAGGCGGTGTCGATAAGACCGAATCCTCTGAACGTGGGAATGTACCAGAGCACACTGGCATGCTCGACCCGCTTTGGAGGGTCTCGCTAGTTGATACTGCCAAGACCGTATACGGAGAATGGTCCAGCCGGAGAAAAATTTCCTTGTGAGCGAAAGCTCGTGCTTGAAATGATTGGTGATCGAGCAAAGTCGCAGGTGTGCGAATTAAATATGCAGAAAACTCGCCACGTCCTAGCGTCTTCAGGCAGCAGCCACATGCATCAACACCAGTACCACTAGCTGCTGCTGTAAGAGATACCTTATCTTGGGTCGTCAATACCGCGTCTTCTGTGCTACAGTCCGTACCGACTAACCTCCAACAGAATGAACAATGCCTGTTTGCTCATGGTACCACCAGGGGTGGTCTCGTAGTAACGATCTTAGACTGATCTTAGAATATTACAGCGTTGCGCCCATAATTATGTATTATGATATCCACGCTAACACCGCAGGTCGAGCTCTGCTTCTTTATAAAAATGGTAGTTTGCCCTTTCGAAGAGTGGCCTTCTTCCTGTCTGCACTTGGCATTTTTATTACCACATACTCCTCAAGACCATGGCTTCTTCGCTTCAGTCTACGCTGAATAGTCTTCAGCAGAATGACTGCCTGACTCGTATGCCTATCCTCAGTCGTGGGAAATCCATACCACAACTTTATCACAGTCGCCATCCTCATTGCCGTCGGATATGATTACAGTGGGCTATAGATTCCGTTCCAATACGGTGTACTGACACTGGACCTGGGTCAACGCTATCCATTCTGGTGTGTATCTGAATTCCCGGTATGTTATCACTACTTGAAATGACCTGACTGTTGTTACAGGTTCGTTATGTTGGCCTTTGCAATCTTGTGTAAATCTGTGTTGTTGTGAGATAATTGATTGCTAACCCCAAATAGTCCATCAGGATTAGTGCTCTTAGTGAGTTTGCATTTAAGATGTACAAGTCGGACCGTGAATCCCACCTCCCAGAGGGAAGTAGCTTCGTCCCCGGCCCTGCGAAGGTGTGGTTTACTTCGGTGCCGGTGAATAAGAGTATGTTGAATCCTTCACCCATAGATGTGCGTACTCACACATACTCAATGCCTGAGCTTCTCGTTACATTTGATACCTTTAAAACAGTTGTGAGTACACAAACCCAAAGCTTTCTCTGTCTATTATATTCATGAGTGCTTTTAAGGTGAAATAATCTATATGATCTTTTTATGGACGTTCCTCCCGTTTCTTGATGCAGCTGATTGTAAGTTGTTGTGTAGTTTACTTTCATGAAAATAATGTTTGATGGTCACTACAGTCGCCATGATCCTCCGTGTATGGGCAATGTATAATCGATCGAGGCTAATTCTGAGCACTCTTCTTATGATGTTTTCACTGGAGATCTTTTCCACTATCATCACTACTGCCATCTACAGCGATCCGAGGAATCAGTCGGGTATGTAGACGCCGGGTGAATAAATGGTATACTGGATCGTAACTAACTAGCTGTTGACTGCCCCTTCACTTAATGGTTGTCGCATAGTGGCCACCATTCAAATATTTGACTTTTCATTTTCCATGGCGAAACCTACCTCACTTCAAGTTATTTGGGCGAAAGTGGCCAACATTTTGCAAATCGCGCATGCTGCGGTGGTGTGTATCCTTGGGGTCGTCCAATTCTTGCGGCAGTCGTTTCAGATGTACCGCGTGACAAAGCGGTGGCAAATTAATCGATACATGAGCCTACTCGTCAAGCAGGGCATCATCTATATCTTTGTGTACGTCCCTGTCTCATCTTTATCTTCTACTGCTATATAAGCTCGCAAACAAACCCGTTACCAACTGAGCTACCTCTAGCGTCTTTCTGTTGAACTTGATCGACATGTTGGCTGCCTCAGGAAAGCTTCCGACAGGAGGATGGCAGCTGATATTCGTGCTCACTCTGGAATTCGTCCCCATATACACTCTAACCCCTCGCTTCATCATGAGTGTTCGGGAGTTATATGCGTATGATCTTCGGGGAAGATGTGTGGGCGGGATCGATACTGGGTTCGGCTTGGCGTTATCCGGTCGTGACATTGGCGCGACGGTGATCATGTTCGCGGATGTAGAGCAGAACGAGGTTTCAGAGGATGTCGACGAGATAGCGATGGATGTTGTGACTACCCAGCCAGAGTAGGTGGACGTGGGGGAGTATCCGGTGCTCTATGCATAACCCTTCCGCACGACGGTTCGCCTGGCGTTCACCTCAAACACCCTCGTCTCGCAATAGTAGTATCGCTTATTTAAACGGAATAGTGTTGAATGTGATCTGGACCGTGAATTCAAGGCATTATGAACAGTATCGATGATAGCCCGAGAGTTGCAAGGATTATGTTCGATTTGAAGACTCGCGCGTTGAATTTTCTTATAGCAATTTCCCTTTGAGTTGCGTCGATCTTCTGACTTGCACCCATGCCTGAATGCAGGCATTCGTCTAGACAACCCCATTCAAGCAGCGGTTTCACTTTCGCAGGTACCTCGTGCATGTGATGCGATGGTCTGCATGATCAACGAAACAACACGATCGATCCGGTTTTCACTTATGGGGTACCCCATCGACATGCATCTGGATCTGCGCAGAGCACTCCAACCGAGAAAAAATACGCCGAAGGGGAGTCGAACCCCTGCCGCTTGCTTGGAAGGCAAGCATGATAACCGCTTCACCATCGGCGTGATCTCACTTTCCATATCAGTCCATTACCATAACGGTGTTTAGTGTTGTTCCTCGCCGCAGCTGCTCGGCACGGCACGTCCCATTCAGCTCCGTTCGCAACACACGTACTGGTCCATCTCTAAATACCCTCCGCGGCAGCACTCCACATCTCGTTGCTATTGCGATGTCGCTGCAACACTTTGGAAAAGGCGCTTTGCGGGTCGCCAAGAACTACACCAAGGGTTATTCGGATACACAGGCGAAAGTTCGGGACGCCACGTCAAACGATCCATGGGGGCCCTCGGGTACACAGATGAATGAGATTGCGCAGTTGAGCTATAATCAGTGCGTGTCGTTGGCATCTCCATTGAAGTTGGAGTCGTCGACACGAGACTGTTGCTGAATCCTCTTTTTCGCACACAGGAACGACTTTGTCGAAATCATGGAGATGCTCGATAAGCGATTGAACGACAAGGGCAAGAATTGGAGACATGTGTTCAAGGTGAGTGTTAGCCGCTTTTGCCAATCCGCGTTTCAGTGTGGGCTGAGACGCTACAGTCTCTCACCGTTCTCGATTACCTCTTGCACGCTGGGTCCGAGAACGTGGTACTTTACTTCAAGGACAACCTGTACATCATCAAGACGCTCAAGGAGTTCCAGTATGTAGACGAGGATGGCAAGGATTGTGGTGCCAACGTGCGGCAAAAAGCAAAAGATATCTCCAACCTTTTGACCGATGCTGGTCGCCTTCGGGAAGAGCGGAGAAACCGGGCTTCCATGCGTGATCGCATGATCAGAGGACACCCGAGTATGGAAGAGGACGAAGAGGGAGTGGGGAGAGGAAGTGATGCAGCACCCCCGAGGAGAAGCCGAGCAAATGATCGGGATGAGGATGAGCTCAGGCGCGCCATCGAGGCATCGAAGAAAACCCTAGTCGAGGAGCAGGCTCGACAGGCGGAGGAGAACGACCTTCAACGTGCCATCCGACTCAGTGAAGAAGAAGAGGCCAAACGAAACAAGGCTGTCGAGGATTCGAACGCTGCTTCGTTGTTCGATGATCAAGCACAGTCGTATGTGTCCTCTCCCCGAGATGGTTCTCGTATTAAGTTCTTTGTTGACTACCTAGACCATCACCTGCCAATGGTTCGAACAATCCTTTCCCGTTTATCGATCCTACCCCATACGCGACTGGTCTCCAACCTCAATTTACCGTCCAACCACAATATACAATGCAACCCCAGTTCACGTCCTTCAACCCTTACCAACAACAGGCACAACAGGAAGCGATGCAGGTATATCTCTTGCTTCACGTTGATTGCGTGGATCGATGTACTCATTCGACTATAGGCTGAATATCTGAGACAGCAGCAAGAGTGGTTGCGTCAGCAGCAGGAGCTACAGGCACAGCAGCAGGCACAGGCACTACAGCAGCAGCAGCAAGAAGAATGGCTTCGTCAACAACAGGCTCTGCAAGCACAGCAACAGCAGGCCCAGCAACTGTTTGCTCAGCCTACTGGTTTTGGGTGCGTTCAACACACTCTCAGGTCTGTTGCACTCACCGCTAACTTTACCACTTCCAGCTCCAACAATCCCTTCGCACCTGTCTTTTCACCATCGCCCGTCTCACATACATCGCCTCCCTCGGTTAATGGGACTGGCGTGGGCCCGTCATTCAACCTCCAGGGTACCTATGCAAACTCGACGGCGCCATCGTATGGTTCTACACCATCACCTGTGCCAACCTCTTCGAGCTCTCAATCAAAACCGGACGGTCCATCATTCTCGGGCGGCGCTGGAAGAGGGACGACGCGTGCGGACCAAGAACATGCCCATCTTGCAAACCTGTTCGCAAATCGCGACGATGGCCAGGACACATTTGGGAATGTTGGTATGCTGCGGTACGGCCAAACACAAGCTGGTCGAGTTGCTACGCAGAAGACCGGGGTCAGCACGAACAATCCGTTTGCTCTCCAGCAGCAGCAGCACACACAAAATTCAGAGCAGCCCTTCTTTTCTATCTAGTATGGATGTGTGGTCTGAGAGGGCTTTCGTGACTTGATTCCGGTCATGTCATTCGTTTCGTGCTTGTTTTCTACCCCCTTCTTCTATCAACTACGTTACTACCGCATCGCCATGTGATCTACTTTCTAAATGTGGATATGTCGTAGAATGACATCATCTCTCTCCTTTCTCTGAATCTAAAGTATTTCTCTTCCTCACACCATGGCCGGCGAGAGTGACGCTTTTATTCTTTTACTTGCAAGTATTTTCCTGATACGACTTGCCTTTATCAATGTCGCCATTCTCATTGTCGTGGACTAGCTCGCTTGGATTTTCCCTCCAGCAGCGGTTGCGATCATCGCAGGATGTGGTGCCGACCTTTGCCTGAATATCTTATTAACAATGTGCGTTTCCTTTGCCTCAGACTCGAGAATTCTGAGCGACCAATCCACTTTGATAGGCTAGGATACTTGCCCGGATGCCTTGTGAGGCTGTCCTCCGACGCAAATAGTACCAAAAGCTGACTCTGATGCATGCAGCACGCATTCTGGCTCGTCCTCAGACGCACCGAGGCCAACGATAGGTATGGTTATAAAAACTGGACATGTAAGTCCGCCTTGCCGCTGCGTTGCGTTTGCTCAACGTTGCTGACATGGGGGGCTAGACACTGGAATGGGCGAATATGTCCCCAGACAACAGGGGCCTCCGAGTGCACAGCCATCCGCTCCGTACGGTCGTGGTCAGCCGCCTCCACCTCCACCTCCACCCCCGCCTCCGGGTCAGTATCCCGCTAGTAATGTCCCCCCGCCGAGTCAAGCCCCTGTCGATCAAAAGG
>JBBPRA010000346.1:0-28326 GCA_038092775.1 Boletus rubescentipes | reverse complement strand
ATTTATGCGGCGCGTCCATACATTCGCTCGGCGAGCCTATCGAGGCGTAACTTGAATAGACATTTCCGAGGCGTATACAAGATAGAAATAGGCATCTATTGTCGGCGTTGTCGCACTCCCTCTGCAGATAGTCGGGCGATCGACTCCGGCCTGGAGGATGGTCTCAAAATGGGTCACTGGGGCTCTTCCTAGGAGCCTGCAGTGCCGAGGTTGGTACTGCTTCTCACGCTGTTCTCACGCTGCTAACTCGCTTGGACCGGAGGCCGCTACCCGAACCCCCATCCAGTGCTCTCGCATCACACATACAATCTCAATAAAACCACCATAGAACGGGCTCGGCGTAACTCGTCTGGGCCTGTAAAAGTGAGTGATTTGTGTAGATACTAGAAAAAGCAGCTACATCAGCAAATCACTGATTTAGGAACAGGTTCCCACAGGCTTACAATAAATTACAGTATATTACAGCAGTAACAGCACATTACAGCATGTCACACAGGTACACTGACACAGCCGACATGTCCTACAGTGGCATAGTCATATCACAGCACGTCACACTGGCACACTGACACAGGCCAACAGCACTATGGGCCTATGATAATGCATGTAAACTACATAATGAAAATGTGTAGAATACATTTTTTAATCCTAATGAAATGTAGCTCCACATTTGCTAATCCATGAAGACTTGGTGAAATTTTTGCGAATATTTGTGATATGTCTGCCACATGACTATGTTGGACTTGATGTGGTCTACTGATGCTGATGACGAGCGCTGCTACCACACCCTATTCCAACGAGGCAACAATATGACAGATGCGACAAGGACATGCCCTGAGTCGCCTTCATGCAATGATATGGAGATGACACATCCTGACCCAGATCCCCTGCCTTGTGACAATGACAAGGTCCCCCAGGCTGTACCACCACCACAACACAACAGTGACAATGGCATTCTGGTTGTGCCCACCACTGTACCCTTGGGCCCTCCTCCCTGTCTACAATGTGACATCACGACGATAATGGTGATATATCTTGGGCCATACCACCCCTGCAGCACAATGATGCCACCATCATGGCCAAATGATGATGTGGAGCCTGTGCCACCATGGTAGCATGAGCCACCACGATGTTGATGTGCCCTGGGCTGTGCTACCACCATCACGAGATGATGATGATGACAACACCATGCCATCACCACCACCACCACACCCCTACATCAACATCATCAACAACACCATGTCACCACTACCACCACCACTGCGTCAACGATGACGACGATGGAACGGTGGCACTTGTTGAATGAGTGCCATAGTGCAGCTCTCAACTACCCTAATTAGTGTACTGTAGTGTAGTTTACCATATGTATTTGGTAATAACACATGTACTTATAAGTTTTGGACTCAGCTGTCGGAGTCCTAACACATCTTGTTCTTCTACTTTCACCATTGCCCTTAAAAGCTATCCCAAGTCCCAACAACTTGGTAGGTGCCAGTGCATTCCTACCTAGTTCACTGCTAGGCACACTATTCAACAGGTTATGAGCCCTGCTAAGTGTGCAGTGGTTGAGCACCCCTTTGGGGGTGAACTCACTTGCTGCCTGGCACATGGCAGTGCTGGTGCATTCATTTGCACTGTGCATGCCATGCTCTACCTTATGGGCAAAGCGGTTGCTGCTGCCACCAGCACTGTAACAAGCTGCAGGTGTGCTGAGCACTGCTGCTGATGGTACTGAATCTATGCTCAGACGTTGCATGCTAACACTGTTGCACTTCCAGATATTTTCTAACCATGTCTAACTCAAAGGTCATCACTGACTCCCACATCCTGGTCCTCACTGGTGTGAACTATGTCTCATGGAGACCAGCCATGAAGGCATACCTTCAGTCCACTGGCCACACCTGGGTCATGGAGATTGCCAAGCCAGATCCCATTGACTCTAAGTCTACTGATGCCCAAGTGGCACACTACATCAGATGGACTAAGGCAAATGACTTGATTGTTGGGTCAGTAAACATGCATCTGTCAGATGCCCTTTGCCAACACTTTGAAAGCAAGGCGCTGGCTGCAGAGCTGTTGAAAGCTCTTGATGAAGAGTTTACCACTGTTGGGATTGCTGCAGCCTATGTACTCTTCAAAGAGCTGCTTGACTTATGCATCCCTGACTTGTCCCATCCCTTGCCTGCTTTTAGCAAGGCAGAGACACTGTTTATGCGGCTCAAGGCTGCTGGCTATGAGTTCAATGAGAAATGTCAGGCCATGATGTTGTTGGCAAAGCTGCCACCATCAATGGACGTTGTTGCTCAGATGTTTACTCAAGCCAAGGACACTAGTGGCAAACTGAAAGATCCTTCCGTCACTGAGATTTCTAAGGCTGCTGTCCTGTCATGGGACCAGCACCACCTCACTGGAAAAGGGAAGCAGTTGGCGCAGGCCAACAAGATCAGTGCTATCAAGCACAAGGGTCAGCAGAACCCTTCTTTCCAGCAACAGCAGAAGCAGCCACAAGGGCAGCAGCCCCAGCAGAGCACTGATGCTGGTGGGGAGAAGAAGAAGTCTTGCTGTGGCAAGAAAGGCAAGGGCAAGTTGCAAGACCATGCCCATATCACCTCCGCTGCATTTTTCCCTACTATGATCACTGACACACCTGCCACCATCAACCCTCATCTCTATGCCCATCAGTCGCCGCAGTTATACCAAGGTCAAGGAGGCCCAGCCTTTGACTCTAGGATCAAAGAGGCTTTTAGCCTCGCTGATTGGCTCAGGGTTACCCCCTCCTGCGAAACCATTTGCATCTTGGATGCCCACATCTCTGCCCCCATCGGTGAGACTACCCTCTCCTTATTGGATGATGGCCATGACCTGGAGCCTTTTGGCTACCCACCAGCTGACCCATCACTGCTCGCTTCACTTGATGTGGTTATGACTGATGCCGCCTCTACCTCCGCCTATGTCAAGGAACTCCCATCTAAAGATGAGGAAGTGACTCAGGTCCCTCCTGCTAAGTGCAAGAGGACTTGTGGCTCATGTGGATCCTGCAAGCGTGCCATTGAGGCCCCTCCTGCTGACCATTGGTCAGAAGATGATTTTGTAGACATCTATGGGTCAGTCGATGGAGATATCACTGAGGCTGCTGGCTTGGAGGAGGACCCTTGGCCAGTCATGATAAGGTCAGCACCTTCTGCATCATTTGCACCTCAATGCTCATGTTCTGCTCTCTCCACCTACATACATGATGGTCAAGTAGCTCGTAGTAGTACACCTGCTGTATCAGAATCATTTTTCGTGAATGTGAACATTGCTTGTTCCTGTTCTGATCGCATGAACCACAGCAAAGAGTGTGCATGTAAGCATGAAGATGATGGAAGGATGTTCTGGATCCTTGATTCAGGCGCCTCCACTCACTTTACCCTGCATCATTTGGATTTTGTTGACTATGTCAAACTTAAAGGTGATGACCGCATCCCTGTGCAAACAGCTGGAGGCATCATACATGTCACTGGTCGCAGATGTATGTTGATTCAATGGATGGACCATGTCCATAAGAAATCACATCTCCTTGATCTTCACAGTGCATGCCACATACCCAACTTGGGTGTCCGTTTGATCTCTCTAGGTCAGCTGCTCAATCATGGGCCAAAGTCCAAGGGGACATGCACCAGATCAATGTGCTGTATGGTGATGGCATTCTCCTTGCCCCATTAACACCTGGTCATCTTGGTAGCAACATGTACACCCTAGAATCCTTGCCTTTGAAAGGACTTTCCATGACCTGCACACTGACTTATGACATTGTACATCGTCACCTTGGTCACCCTTCTAAGGATGTGATCCATCATGCCCGCAAACATATGTGGAACTTCCCTGATGTTGAGATCCCTAACACAGACTCCATCTGCCCTGGCTGCACCATGGGCAAATTACCCAACAGGAGTTTCCCTCCTTCTGAGCATTGCGCTACATGCACATTTGAGCTTATCCACTCAAACATTAAGTCTTACCCCACTGAGTCATACCATTGTTATTGGTACATTATTACCTTTGTGGATGACCACACATCAATGGCATGGACTACACCTTTGCACACTAAAGATGCTGCATTGGTTGCAACCCATCACTTCCTGAAGATGGTATCAACCCAGTTTAAAACACAGGTTGAATAGTGGATGTCCGATGCTGGGGGGGAGTACAAAGCTTTTGACTTGATGCTCAAGGAACAGGGGATTCACATTCTCCAGAGTGCTCCCCACACTCCTCAACAAAATGGTCATGCTGAACGATTCATGTGCACTGTAATGGACAAATCAGAGGCTGTTACGGTCCCACCTACAGGGACTACACATTTAACGGACTTAGTCAATTTTTCTCTTTTTCTATCTCATCTTATCTGATTGTTTCAGACTTTGAACCATAAGGAGATTCTCTACGAGAACTCACTTATCTCATGACCTTCACCATTTCACAAACATGTGTTTGCCTTATGGTGAACCTTGTTCTATTAAACTTAACTTTATTCTTGACAGTTCATTTCCATGCTGTGCATGGCTATGCTGTCACACGCATGCGCATCACACATGTTCTATGCTTCTCTTCCATTCTGCCACCACCATGTGGTCACATCATGTTGTTAAACTCTGCTATACCTGCCCTAGACAGTATCGGTAGATCTGATACAAATATGTACATACCCTATGATAGTATATATAGGCCAAGGAATTGACTGGCATCCCCAGTCTGATTCTCTTGGAGTTTCACCCTTCAAAGTGGACTCAATCCAACTCTCCACCTTTGTTAGTAGTTCAAAGCCATCTAGTGAATGACCTGAGGCATTAACTTGCTTTGTTGGGTTGTTTCAGAGGCTATGCACCATGAGGCTTGCATCCCTGAAAGTTGGTGGGAATTCTCGATTGCCCATGCCACCCATGTATACAATTGTACACCACTTCACTGTCACAATTGGTGAACCCCTTTTGAGGTCCTGCATGGATCTCAGCCAGACATAACACACCTGCATGTCTTTGGATGTGCTGCATACATGCACCTTCCAGAGGATGTGCAGGCTAATAAAATGGCCCCTAAGTCTGAGCTTATGGTATACATTGATGTGGCCCCTGGAAATGAGCCAAACTTTCTATTCATGAGGTCCCCCAACAATGTCTTATTCACATCTGCACATGCACTATTCGATAAAGCCCATTTTCCCCACTGTGCAAAACCAACCCGCACACCACCTACTGCACAGGTCGCACCACCCATCACTGGTGAGTGTGAGCCCATCAGGCCACCACCCCCTGCAGATGATGATGACTATCAACCCAGGTCACCTGCCACTCATCATCCATCTCCTCCTCCTGCCCCTCCTCACATGCCTTCTCCTCGCCTGGCAATGCCTATGTCTCCTGCACTGTGCAAGCAGAGGCCCACTGCACTGCCTGCAATCCCTCCTGCTCCCACAAGCCCACAATGTGAACACCGTGTGCCTCATCAGCCCAGTAATGTGTATGGTGATGACCGACACCCAGTTGAGCAAGTGAAGGAGATTGAGTGCAAATCACACTGGTATAACATTGTTGAGGAACCTGGACTGTCTCACTGGCTGGAACCACAAATGCCTGGCAATCTTCCTGGCACCTCCATTGCACCTCCTGCTCACACTCCTACACCTCCCACCGCTTCTAATAGTGAGGATGATGTTGAATAGTTATGCTGTGAAGGGGGAGCAGATTTGGCTGCATTTTTGATGTCAAAGGCAATCCCCATACAGGCTGTTTCTGCAGAAACCAAGCCTATTCATGAATGGACATACAGGGACATTCTTAAGCTATCCACTGTAGCACAAGAGGAATGGAAAGCCACATGTCGACGTGAGCTTGATATACATACTCTGTGAGCGCAAAGTCTATGAACTGGTGGACCTGCCCAAAGGGCGCAAGGTTATTGATAACTGATGGGTATTTGATGTGAAATCCGATGGTTGTAAACGTGCATGCCTTGTTGCAAAAGGATTCTCCCAAGGCGAAGGTGTAGACTTCAACAAAATCTTCTCTCCAAGTGTGAGGTTTGAGACTGTCCAGCTTATGCTGGCTCTCACTGCACTGGAAAACTGGCATATCAAGTCACTCAATGTTCATAGTGCCTATTTATATGGCAAGCTAACTGAGGAAATCTACATGAAGCAACCTGAAGGCTTCAGAGTTCCTGGGCAAGAGCACAAAGTGCTCTGCTTGCTGCATGCCCTATACAGCCTTAAACAAGCCAGACTCACCTGGTGGGAGACTCTCAATGAGTCCATGAAAGAACTTGGATTTGAACGTCTGAAGTCCGATGCTGGTATCTTCCTCTACTGGAAGAAAGGCACAAACATTGTAGTTGCTGTTGTCTATGTTAATGATGCACTATTCTGTGGTCCTACCAAAGCCATACTGGATGAGATCAAAGGTCTCTTCATGAAGAAATGGGAATGCAGAGATCTAGGCCCTGCAACCTCTTTCCTTAACATGTGGATCAAACATGATGGTTGCAAGATCCTCATTGATCAGTGCTCGTACCTTGAAAAAGTACTTGAGCATTTTGGAATGCAGAATGCCAGAACCACCCCCATACCTTTGCCTCGGAGTTATTACCCTTCTAAACACCTTGGCTCAGTTGATCCTGAACTGCGATCCCACTTCCAACAAGTGATTGGATCACTACTATACATCATGCTTGGCACTCATCCAGATGTTGCCTACGCTGTAGCAGCCCTCTCTCAGCATGCTGCCAATCCTTTGAAGGAGCACCTTAATAAGGCACTTTATATCTGCTGATATCTACTTGGGACATGTCACTATTCCCTTATATTTGATGGTGCTTCTCAGGCAGGCCTTATAGCATACACTGACTCTGACTGTGCATCTGATCACAATGACCATCACTCTCAGACAGGCTGGTTCTTCAAACTAGCCAACTGTACTTTCAGCTGGCACTCTCGCAAACAAGAATGTGTAGCCCACTCCTCAATGGAGGCTGAGTACGTCTCTCTGTCTGATTGCAGTAGACAGGCCAAATGGTTGTGGCAACTGCTTGGGGAACTTGGATATAACCTCCATCCTATCCCTGTATGCGGTGACAACCAAGGTTCTATCTTTATGGCATCCAACCCTGTGACTGAAGCCAGAAGCAAACACATTGATATCAAATGGCACAGTATCTGGGAGTTAGTCAGTGATAAGATCATAGAGCTCTTCTTTATTGAAGGTGCTCAAAATCCAGCTGACATGCTTATGAAGAATCTTGGTCAGATCAAGTTCGATCTGTTCAGATCACAATTGGGACTAGTCTTTTATGACCATCACCATAATTAGGCTGCTCTCATAGTAGCGCCATTCTCTAGATGCTTATGTGCCTCTGGGAGGCTGCTTAGCATGGGGGAGTGTTGAATGAGCGCCATAGTGCAGCTCTCAACTACCCTAATTAGTGTACTGTAGTGTAGTTTACCATATTTGATAATAACGCGTGTACTTATAAGTTTCAGACTCAGCTGTCAGAGTCCTAACATATCTTGTTCTTCTACTTCCACCATCGCCCTAAGAGCTCAACCCAAGTCCCAACACTTGGTAAGTGCCAGCCATTCCCTACCTAGTACATTGCTAGGCACGCCGTTCAACACCTTCCATTCGTGAGGCCAGATGATCACCCCTCTCCTTGGCCATGGGCCAACATGACCATTTGGCGCCTTATGATGTGGATAATGACAGGGCCCCATGCCAAATCAGCCCCCGAGGTAAACCATCTGGTGAAAGACATGCTTCAAGCCCCTGACTTTGGTCCTGAGGACTTGCAAGGATTTGATGCACGAGCCCAAATTGCCCGGTTGGATGCTGCTATGAAGCAACTCCCCTTTGGTGACCCAATAGGCCAGGATAAATGGAAGTGCACCAACGTGGAGATCATCGTGCCAACCAGGGAGAAAAGCCAAGTGGGCAACTTTGGTCAACCATTTTCTATACATGGTTTATGGTACTGACCTATTATGGATGTGGTTCGCAGTGTAGAGTAGAATCATTCGCTACGTCACTACAGTATTGCTTACCTAATACGGTACTTATCTCGTAGTTACTTGTCCTGTATTCCTTCGTCCGTTATCACGATCAACATCTGCCGCTTCGTCCCGCCGCTCGCGTCCCGTCCCCGGCATACGACTTATCAACACGCAGTGTGTTCGCCGAGAGGTCTTTGCGAGTGTTCCATTTGACGCCATTCAAAAAGGTAAGGCAGCGCCTCACTGTTAGACTGCATACTCACATCCTCCTGCGAAAGGTATGGAAGTCTCCGATTACCAGTGAGGAACAACAAGTATACGACGAGCTCTACACATCTGACGCCTGGAACAAAGCTCAGGACGAAATCATGAAGCAACGAAGAACAGATGGTTGCAAGCTCGAGAGGGTAGTCGCAGGTCTCATGCTGTGGTCGGATTCGACACGATTGGCGCAGTTCGGACACGCGTCAGCCTGGCCAGTTTACCTTTTCTTTGGCAATGCCTCTAAGTATGCACGAACCACGCCCGAGGGGGGAACCTGCCACCCTATTGCGTTCATCCCACTGGTATGTCTCGATGAGTGGTATGCAGAAATTTTTGCCTGACCTGCAGCCTTTCCAGCTACCTGAGACACTCCAGAAACTTATATCCACCATTTCCACAAAGAAGCACAACCGGGATCTTCTAGCCCACTGCAAACGGGAGCTCATGCATGCCATATGGAGGATCCTACTGGATACGTCTTTCGTGGACGCCTACCAGAATGGCGTGAGGATCAAATGTTTCGACGGGGTCACGCGCAGGGTCTATCCACGGATATTCACATACTCTGCCGACTACCCCGAAAAGTACATCCTCAGTTGGCTGCGATGTAAGCTCAGCTGATCTACTATCAGGGTTTTACTGGCTACAATTAAAGACAAAGGCATTTGCCCATGTCCCCGCTGTTTACTTCCGAAGACCAACCTCCACAGGCTGGGATTTGTGAGCGATATGGCGGCAAGACTGACACGTGCGCGTGAACATTGCATGCCAACAATTTTGGCAGCGCGTCGACTGATCTACGAGCTTGGGAAGCCGTTGAAGAGTCTCTTTGTGGAGAACCTCCTCAAGGGGAAATCTCTTGTGCCGACTGTGGTGAGAGCATCAATTCTCGATAGCCTTTGTGCATGCTCACTTAACTTCTAGAATGCATTCACCGAGCGACTTGCTGACCAGGGGTTCAACATTTTCTCTGCACTCACTGTGGACATGTTGCACGAGTTCGAGTTAGGCATACTGAAGGCCACCTTGAAACATTTGATCCGAATTCTCTATGCAATATCCCCCCTTCGTGTGGACGTTTTCAACGAACGGCAAGTTTGCTCTTTGTTGTCCACCCTGCCGACTAATGATTCCTTGCTCAGATTCACCCAGATTCCTCCCTTCGGACAAGCAGGAATCCGCCGCTTTACAGCTAACGTGGCAGAAATGAGCCTCCGTCCTGCGTGGTACTTCGAGGACGTATTACAGGTAAGGCCGCTGTACTTGTACATCCAGAAATTCACCATAACCCCTACATAGTGCGCCATGCCAGCCTTCGAGTTATTGTTTCCCCCAGGTCATGATGATCACGTCCAAACTCTCCTCTTCCGACTAGCTGAGTGGCACGCGTTGGCGAAGCTCCACCTTCATACAGAAGAAACCCTCGCACTCCTTCGCCAGGTGTTGCGTCGGATGGGTGACCAGCTACGCAAGTTCAAGGAGAAGATGTGTAGTAAGTTCAACACGTCAGAACTTCCTCAAGAGGCTTCCCAAAGGCAGAGGAGGGAGGTCGCGGGGGTACAAGCAGGCACTCGCCAGCGACCGCCACGCTCAGGAAGGTTACCGATCACTTTCAACTTGAACACATACAAGATTCACGCTCTAGGGGACTACGAGATGATGATTAAGTTGTATGGGACTACCGATTCATACAACACTCAAGTGGTAGGTAACATTGACTGCGCTACAAGGCAATGACTGACCATGATGGTTACGCACACAAGGGCGAACGAGCGCACAGGTTGATCAAGAAATATTACAGCCAGTCCAACAAGAAAAATGTAGAGGAGCAATTTGCGAAGCAAGAAAGACGGGACACATTCCTGAGGCGACAGCTGGAAATGACGACTGCAGACATCGAGGTAACGAACGATTTGCCAGACCTACATCACTCCATGGCGCGCATCCCTCGCAAAGACAACGTCGTCAATCTTATCCAACTCCTTCACGAGAATTGTGAGGATCCAGCCATAAAAGTACGTCCAATCTTCTCTGTGGAAATACGTCGTTGACATGAACGACAGGCTGATTTTATGCAAACGTTGAGAAACCATTTGCTCGCCAGGCTTCTCGGCCTCGATTACGACGGCGACGAACGCTCTTTCACTGAGGCGCAGCACCAATTGCTACGCTTCACTGACCTTGGGGCGGTCATTGAGTCAAAACTCTTTCATATCAACTATACTACCTATGATATATGCCGGGACTACAACACGATTCGATGCGGCAAGGGTGGCGTAGTGATGACTTCATCTAGGGATGAAAACCATCCATTCTGGTATGCACGTGTGATTCGTGCGTTCACCATTCCCGTTCTATTTGCTGTTGATGGTGTCAATTTTGTTGAGGAAAGGATGGAGGTACTGTGGGTTCGTTGACTGGGTATAGATCAAGATCATCGATGGGGCTTCAAAGAAGCTCGCCTGCCCAAGGTAGGATTTGTGCCCGATCGGGCCGATCATCTACCCGTTGGCTTCTTGGATCCCTTGCTGGTCATCCGAGCATGCCACTTGATACCTGCTTTCGTGGATGAGCGCACAAGTGAACTCCTGCGACCCGGTACATCGTTGGCCAGACTCCCGGGTGAAATGGATGACTGGACAGCGTTCTATGTCAACATGTGAGTATCTACATCTGTCATAGTACCTCCCCTTAAACGAGCCCCCAGTTTCGCCAACCGGGACATGTTTGCCCGTTTTTCAGGTATAGGAGTGGGCCACCTTGCTTTACTTTTGGGTGGTCACACTCCAGCCCTGGTGATCGAGCCCCAGGATGACGTGGATGATCCCACTGACGAATGTGATGAAGAAGAGCAGGAACGTGTCGGTGGGACTGCTGATCTCACACATGACGAAACAAGGCAACCAGATGGCGAGGTGGAATATATGGATGTCGAAGAAGACAACTCGGAGGTTGAAGATGACAGCGAAGAAGACGAGGAGGATGGTGGTGCAAGTGACTGTGGTGTTAGTGACAACGAGGAGGAAGTAGAATACTAAGCTTGAATGCGAGTAGGTGTGCGATGGTCGTCGAACGCGCCCGCGCGGGATCGGAAACAGGACTGGGGCATCACATGACGCGAGCGTGAGCGTGAATCAGCAGACTCGGACGAGCATCAAAAGACAACGACTGAACCGGGAGAGTGAGAAACGAGGCGATCGCTACTATTGACATGGGGCGGTTATATTGTAGATCAGGGAATATAAGGGTTCCTAAAGGTTTCGCGACATGTAACGTGTTGTCAAAAAACTAGGATTCGTGTATGAGAACATAAGGAAACACGGGCTTGGTACTCTTAGCCATAAAAATATGTAAGTAGGCATAGGAGGAAAGGCATCATTCTTAGGGTTCTTTTGCATGCTCGTAAACCCATTATCAGAAATTCTGCTTATCACCAGATACGCCCCAGTTCATAATTCTTTGTGACGCGCTTATCAGATGTTATCATACTGCATTTCACTTAGATTCCTTGCGTATTTGTGTATTACAGATCAAACTTGGGAAGGGATTTTAAGGGATCATAAGGGATCATAAAGGCTTGGCGACATGTAACATGCCGTGAAATGAGTATGATTTGTGTAAGACAATACAGGGAAACACGGAAACTCGTGATGTATACATAATTATGGATAATTATGCCAGTAGCTTTTTCCTGATGCAAACGGTATACTTTCATCCGAGTCGTTTTGTTCAACGCAAACGCTATGCGGCTATGATCCAGACGACCTGACCCGACCACCGTGATCTTGTTTGTCTCACCATCGCCGACGGCCCACATCGTTCCGATCACAGAGCGGAACCCAGAAAACTATATCGCGGCGTTACGAAGCGTTGGCATACAAGGCTATTCGCAACGCATCATGTTCCCCACAGAACGACCGACGATGCCGCTAAGACCGTCTTTGAAAAGGTGCGTTCTGTTTCTTGGGGTGGTATCACTCATTGGATGGCATGGGCAGGTCTTTGATGCGGATATCAAAAATCTACTGTCGGTGGCGGACATGTGGCGTTCGAGAGACAAGCCAACACCCCTCGACTTTGATGCAATCGTGGAGTGCAATTTTATGGTCAAGGAATCTACCAAAAACGCAGCCTCGTCGTCAAATACAAAAGGACAAGTGAATGGTTACGCCAACGGGGCATCCTGGTCGAACGGCAACGGTGGGTTGAAAGATCAGCGTGCGTTAACAATGTGAGACAACCTCGCCCTTTTCGTATCAAGGTATTTACTTGTCAGAAATCATGCGCCGATGGCTGATGCGAGATCCCCAGTACGGATTGTTTAGCATCGCGCGTGCGTGCTGGGGAAGACACGATTTCATTTGACAAGGATGCCGACGACATGCTCGACTTCGTGACAGCTGCGTCCAACCTACGTTCTGCGGCATCTTACATCGAGCGCAAGACATGTCAGAAAGTTAAAGGCGCCCTCTCCCGCATCCTATCGTTCACCCATTATTGACACACGGACAGAAATGGCGGGCAATATCATCCCCGCCATTGCCACGACCAACGCCATGATCTCGGGCCTAATTGTCCTCCAAGCTCTCCACTTCTTGCGCATGTCGTGTACGACGCTCAAGAACGTGCACGTACAGTTCACAGCCGCCGTCCCGCTCAGTGGCGTCAATCTCTGTCCCCAGAACCCGTCCTGCGGGATCTGTAGGGACAGATATACCAAGGTACAGTGCGATCCGGGGTGGCGTGTGACGCTCGGCGAGCTCGTCGAGGAAATTTTAAGGGATGGGGTGGGCGAGGACGGAGGGACCGGACGACGGGTCGTGAGCATGTACGAGGACAAGCGGGTATTGAGCGATCCGGACTGGGACGACGACAACGAGCGGACCCCGGCGAGTCTTGGGGTGACGTGAGGCATGAAGAGGGAGCGTTGGGGGACGGTGGGTGTGGTGGTGTGTGACCTTCTGTGAGTGGTGTCGTGTCTGGATTGTGCGTACAAGTTTACTGACAGGATGAGGACAGACCGAATCACCCGATGGACCGCCGTTGGTATTGCCGACGAAGTTGCCCAAACCAGCGTTTACACCGCGACCGTCGACAGTGCCAGCGGCACCGTCGTGAAGACAGTCTGCACCGGACGACGACATCACCGAAGTCGACGCCCCGTCGCCCAAGCGTGTAAAGACCGACGGGATGGCAGTGGGGAATCCGAGTAAGAGGGAGCGGTTAGAGGAAGAGGGGTTGGTGTTGTTGGAGAGTGCGACGGATGGGATGGAGGATGGAGATGTAATTGATATTGATGGAGCGTCGTGGTGCGCGGTTCCTGTTTTTTATCATCATTGGTGTCTTTTTTCATGATTTGTGCTTATGCTTCTGTTTGGGGTGCCACTGGGAGGATCCTTTGCGAGTGGCTTATAGTCCGGTTCATCCTTGAGGGGCGCCTGGACGCCGGCATCAAACTCTTCGGCGGTGGGTGCTGATGATCCAGAGACGATGGCGTCTCGTCGCTCATAGAGAGGCTTTTGAAGTTCGAGGTACTGACAAAGCGAATAAGCGAATGGGTCGCGCATACAAGGAGAGAGCGATCGCGTACTTTCTTCTCGAGCTCCAGGCACTCGCGTTTGTACTGATTCTGAAGCTCATTTCTCTTGACCTGAACCCCTTTCAAGGCCTCGATGCTTTTTTTGACATCGGTAGGGTGACTTTCGATGTATCCAGAGCTCCTTCTGACGAGATCAGAGAGATGATTTTGAATCAATCCGAGCACGGCGGCAGCGGGAGGGAGGGAGGCATCGCCATCATCTTCTTGTTCATTATCTTCGGAGATGTCGGGGACTGTCAGACGTGACGAGCCCTGTGCAATCATTGTCAATGACTGACCACTCAGCCAGAGTCGATTTTTCGATCAGTGCGGTTTGTATTACGCTTTCGGTGAGCGTCTCTGCGCCAGTTGCTCTGAAATTGCCGCTCTTGACATAGTACAAGAGAGATGGCACTTTGGCATCGGCGCGGACCAGCTCCTGTGCAGGGAATCTAAGACCAGTGAAGACATATTCATAGAAAGATATTCGGAAGGACTTGCGTCGTGACTCCAAGAATCTCAGGAACTTGACCTTGTTCAAGAATGCAGTACGAGACCCCGCTATGCGTCGTGCCAATGTCGAACGCCACAACGAGTTTAGTACGGCCAACATACGGTTTGAGGTCTGTCATGGTTGTTTGGTGAAGGCGTTTACAATATGGGTCCAAGGATCCGAGCACATTTCTTCCGTGGCAACCTCATGGTGACGAACACTGAAGATACGGGAGATGCCGAAACACCCACTTGCCGCATGCCGCCAAAGAACTCTTGACCCCACCGTCGTTGTTCCTGATCGGTCCATGTCCTTGAACACCCATTCCGTTTGTGTCTCCACTCGCTACAAGCGACATGGGGAGTTGGACGACATGAACGAGGCAATTGCCCTCAACCAAGAAGCACTTGCCCTTTGCCTGCAAGGACATCCCGAGCGGTCGATCTCTTTGACCAACCTTGCTGTTGATCTCTACTCTCGGTACAAGCAGGTTGGAGCAATAGAAATCGTCGAGGAGGCCATTGTCCTCAACCAAGAAGTACTCAACCTTCGTCCGCGAGGACACCCTGGCTGGTCAACATCTTTAACTAACCATTCAGTCCATCCCTCCGCTCGGCACGAGCAGCTTGGGGCGATAGAGGACCTCGAGAAGGTTATTATCCTCGCGAGAGAAGCACTTCAAATTTGCCCGCAAGGACATCCTGATCAGTCAATCCCTTTGAGCTCCCTTGCCGTGCATCTCTCCATTCGGTACCAGGAACTAGGAGCGACGGAAAACCTTGATGGGGCTATGGTCCTCAACCGAGGGGTACTTCAGCTTCGCCCGCCAGGATATCCTCATTGATCAATGTGTTTGAACAACCTCACGGCTCACCTCTCTTCTCGGTACGAGAAGTTCGGAGCAATTGAGGACCTCAACAACGCTATTGTTCTCGACCAAGAAGCTCTTGACCTTTGTCTGCAAGGACACCCTAATCGGTCAATATCTTTGCACAACCTTGCGCGTCATCTTTCCACGTGGTACACGCAGCTTGGGGAATCGCAGGACCTCGAGGATGCTATCTTTCTGGACTGGGAAGCACCTGCCCTTCGCCTAAGAGGGTACCACCTTCGAACCAACCTGTCGATCAACCTTTCAAACCGTCTCTCCTCTCGGCACGAGCAGCTTGGGAACCTGCAGGACCTTGAGGAGACCATTGCCCTGGATCGAGAAGCACTTGACCTTCGTCCGCAAGGGCACCCAGATCGGCCGATGTCTTTAAATAACCTTGCGTTTCATCTCTCCTCTCGTTACAAGCAACTCGGGGCCATAGAGGACCTCGAGGAGGCCATTGTCCTCAGCCGGGAGGCACTCGACCATTGCCCGCAGGGACATCCTGATTGGTCTATGTCATTGAACAGCCTCGCACGTCATCTCGCCTCTCAGTACGAGCAGCTCGAGGACATAGAGGACTTGGAGGCGGCCATTGTGCTCGCGTGAGAAGAATTTTCCCTTTACCCACAAGGACACCTAGATCGGTCCATGTCTTTGTACAATCTTGCACTTCATCTCTCCTCTCGCTACAAGGAGCTCGGAGAAATGGGGGACCTCGATGAGGCCATTGTCTTCGGCCGAGAGGCGGTCAACCTTAGCCCGGAAGGACATCCTGATCGGTCACTATGTTTGACCAACCTTGCCACTGACCTCTCCTCTCGGTACGAGCAGCTCCGGGCTGCGGAGGACCTCGATGAGGCGATTATCCTCATGCGAGAAGCACTTAACCTTTGCCCGCAAGGACACCCGGATTGTCTAATGACTTTGAACAACCTTAACCATCATCTCTCTGCTCGTCATGAGCAACTTGGGGCTATAGAAGACCTTGACGAGGCCATTGTCCTTGGCCGAGAAGCACTCAACCTTCCCCCGCAAGACTATCTTGAGCGGTCAATGTGTTTGAACAACCTTGCAGTCGATCTCTCCTCTCGATACAAGAAGATCGGGGCAATAGAGAATCTCGAGGAGGCGATTTCCCTTGACCGCGAAGCACTTGCCCTTCGCCCCAGTGGACATCCAGATCGGTCACAGTCACTCAACAACCTCGCAGGTCATCTCTTCTCTCGGTACAAGCAGCTCGGTTCAATGCAGGACGTCGAGGAGGCGATTGTCCTCGAACGGAAAGCACTCAAACTACGCTCGCGAAGACACCCCGAACGGGCAATGTCTTTAAACAACCTTTTAAATTATCTCTCCTCTCGGTACAAGGAGCTCGGGGCGATACGAGATCTCCAGGAGGCGATTGTCCTCGGACGAGAAGCACCGAAAGGCACCGAAACTTTGCCCGGTAGGACACCCAATCATTGAGTAGCCTAGCAGCTTATCTCTCAGATCAGTATGATCGGCTCGGGAAATCGAAAGACCTTGATCGGGCTATTGTCCTTGGCCGAGAAGTCCTCGCCCTTTGTCCACGCGGCCACCCCAATCGTTCACAAATATCAGACAACCTTCGCTGGATGAACGTAGCTCGGGGCAGTTAGAGGATGCTCTAAGAAGATACTTGGTCAGCTGGTACATGTACCCTCGATTGTCAACTATGTAGTCAACTATTATCACGTATATCTATCTTCTCGATATTTCAGCCTTGCGAGTCATGCGTCCGTGGTACCGATTCGAATTCCTCCTTTCAATAATCCGCCCCTTAGCCAGCTCTGTAGTCAATCTGGCTGAGATGCCCCCATTCTCGCCACTGGCATGCAATGTATGTTTCGAAGTCTGGGCCAGTTTACTATTCGTACTCACTATGGCGCTGCGTTGAGGGATTTCATCACGAAAAAAAAAATCCTGATAGACCATGTCGCGAAGCAGACGTGTGGAGGGTATGCGTTTCACTGCGCGACAAGACGGTGGGCAAGTGCCACGAGAGAGATACAGGGGATGAAGCGCGGGAGCATCCTTGTGAAAGCGGCGCGGGGAAGTGTGGTGGACGAGGAGGCGACGACAAGGACGCTCAAAGATGGGCGTGTGGGCTCCCCATCTCTCTTTTTCGGGTGAGCATTGGACTGACACGGACACATGCAGCTCTCCGAGGCGGGAATCGACATCTTCCCTGGGAGACGAACCAAAGATGAACCCCTGCCTGCTCGCGTTCGCTCCAAAGACGCTCCTCCCACATACTGGGACAGAAACGCAGGGTTCACGACGCCAGATGGAGGTGCATGCGCTTACGAATTTGAGGGACTTTTTGCGCGATGGAAAGGGAAAGGCCGCGGTGCCCAAGTTGAGGAGCAAGCTGTAGGCTGGTGACTGTCCTTGATACATACTTTCCCGTTCTACCTCTATATGTCGGAGTAATGCCTCGAATTCTGTATGTACCGCTGCACCGACGTCAGCGACATGCACACGACGACACGCGAACCCACTTGCCTTGGGACCTCTATGGCTGGGGGTGAATGAGATGAGAGTGACTGACGCGACCGACACGTACTGGTATATTTGACAAGTTCGTTCCATCTATCAATTTTTGCGAGGAGCATATTTCGCACTGGCGACATCGTTCGCTGGTGTTGAAATGACAATGCCAATGCAGAAACGGTCCAGATTGTGCAAGTTGGATTCATGGCCCTTCCAAGAAGAACTTTCCACCATGTGTTGTTTCACTTTGCCTAGCGTCGAGCGAGTAAACCAGTACGTTTTGGTCCGCGTCGTCGAGTGGTGACAGCGTAGGATGGTTCTTGAGTGGAGCGGATATAGTCTCCGTATCGCTAATGGCGACATCCCCCGTCTTGAACCACCCATCTAGGGTGATCGCCGTCCCCGTCACACTTGGATTACCCAGGGATCCCTGCCCGCATGTGAGCGACTCACAACAGACCTCCAGCACCCAACGTACATACCTTCATCGCCACTAGTCTTCGAACCCAAAATTTTCCCGCGTTCCCATGTCCGTGGTGACCTGTAAAACTCATGACACTCATGTACGTATCAAAGATCAATGCGCTCACCTCTCCTGCGTCTTTGCGCATGAATTAGAAGCGCACGATATGTGAGACGTCACAGTTCAGTCCAGGGGGCATGTTGCGTATGACAGATTATGTTTCGGGGTCGTGGGGTATTCGGTATGTACATCGACTCCCTCGGTGTTGGAGCAGTTGGCTTGGTGGCGTTGAGCAAGGCAACATTCCCACGTCCTTTGTACGATGGATTGTTCTTATCAATCGAAACTTCTCAGGGAACAATCCGAGTCGGAGTGTGAAAGGAAGGCTTGCGATAACGAGTGTGTGCTCATATTGGGTTTCCTTCGTTTGCCCATCTCATTCCTCGTGTCTGCATTGACGTTTCCGAGCCACCCGCAACCATGAGCCAGGAGCAACTTCATTTTCGTGTCCCCAACGTCAAGTTTCGAGTCCTTATCGTCGGCAGGGCCAACGCAGGGAAGACATCCATTTTGAAGAGAGTCTGCGAGACAACGGAGAGTCCGAAGATATACAGGATTAGAGGTTATACTCGTGAAGAGGTTGGTGTGGATTGTCTCGCTCAAAGCAGTTCTGGGCTTATCGCTTGGTTAGATCCATCTTGATCCCACCGACGAGGTCAGTCAATAGTCTATGAACGTGACAACCTTTTCTGACTAACAGTCGACAAGCGTGGTGATCACAATATCAAGGACGAGCTTGTGTTCGCCAATCATGACGGATACATTTTCCATGATTCATGTGGATTCGAGGCTGGGAACGAAGATGAGTTACGAGTGGTACAACACTTTGTGCGTGCGAAGGCGAGTGCTCGCCAACTAAAGAATAGGTTGCATGCAATCTGGTTTGTCATGTTGATCTATAGCATACGCAAGCTAAAATAATGTTCAGGTACTGCATTCCGATGGAGAATGATCGACCTGTTCTCGACATGAAATTCTTTGGCTCCATCTGTCCAGACAAGAATAGTATGTATAATGTTTTTTTGTCATACAGGTTGTGCTCAGTATTCAACATGTAATACAAAGTTCCTGTGATTGCAGTGTTTACCAAATTTGACCAATTCAAACGCGACATCAAGATGAAAATGGGAGGTATATCTGGAGGAAATGCTAACCTGACCTTGAATGATCAGGTGGAGAAGATTTTTCAGGAGCAATACTGGAATGTAATAAAGGATCATTCACCAAGATATGTTAGATTAGAAGGTATGAATATCTGACATGGTTGGTGTGAGCACTGAGCTGGTGCTTTATTCAATATTACAGGAATGCACAAGGGTAAATCTTGTGATGCCCTGATTGTGGAAACAGCAAGTGCATTGAGCAATGAGGTGGTAACACTGATGCTACTTGCTGTTCAAAGAGGAAATCTAGAGACAAGTGTAAGAATGGCAGTACAAAGGTGAGAATAAGGCAAATCCTAGACTCAGGGCTCATCTGTTATAGGGCAAGTCTTGATGGCAATAGAGAAACCATCATCAAGTCATGCATGAAATACTTTCCACATTTATGGGTATGTAAAATGAAGTGGTTTCAGTGGGAATTAATGATTGACAGAATATACTAGCTCTGGGTGGGACTCTCAGTTTCATAATAAACAGATGAAAACTAATATGTGCTACACATTATTTCTCTGGAAAACTGATCCTTTAGTCAGTGAGTAAGACCACATTTATATTTTGAATATCGTTGTAATTCAAGGTCTGTTATGACCAACTGTCATTAGAAAGTGAAGTAATCTCATGTGATAGCTGGAATTCCAAGGCTCATTGTTTCTGTCCTATTTCTGCTCTTCAGAGAGTGAGTAATCTCCATGTGATAGCTGGAATTTAAAGGCTCATGTTTTCTGTCCCATTCCTACTCTCCAGTCTGTTAGTAATCTCATGTGATAGCTGGGATTCCAAGGCTCATTGTTTCTGTTCTATTCCTGCTCTCCAGCTTGTGAGTGATCTTATGTGATAGCTGGGATTCCAAGGCTCATAGTTTCTGTCCCATTCCTACTCTCCAGTCTGTGAGTGATCTTGTGATAGCTGGGATTCCAAGACTCATGGTTTCTGTCCCATTCCTACTCTCCAGAGAGTAAGTGATCTCATATGATAGCTGGAATTCCAAGGCTCATGGTCTTTGTTCCATTCCTGCTCTCCAGTCTGTGAGTGATCTCATATGATAGCTGGGATTCCAAGGCTCATGGTTTCTGTCCCATGTCTGCTCTCCAGGAAGTGAGTGATCTTGTGTGATAGCTGGAATTCCAAGGCTCATGATTTCTGTTCCATTCCTGCTCTCCAGCTTGTGAGTGATCTTGTGTGAAAGCTGGAATTCCAAGGTTCACAGTTTATGTTCCATTCCTGCTCTCCAGTCTGTTAGTGATCTCATGTGATAGCTGGGACTCCAAGGCTCATGGTTTCTGTTCCATTCCTGCTCATCAGAGAGTAAGTGATCTCATTTGATAGCTGGGATTTCAAGGCTCATGGTTTCTGTCCCATTCCTACTCTCCAGTCTGTGAGTGATTTGATGTGATAGCTGGGATTCCAAGGCTCATGGTTTCTGTTTCATTCCTGCTCTTCAGAGAGTAAGTGATGTCATGTGATAGCTGGGATTCCAAGGCTTATAATTTCTGTCCCATTCCTGCTCTTCAGTTTGTGAGTAATCTCATGTGATAGCTGGGATTTTAAGGCTCATGGTTTCTGTTCCATTCCTGCTCTCCAGGAAGTGAGTGATCTCATGTTATAGCTGGGATTCCAAGACTCATGGTTTATGTCCCATTCCTGTTCTCCAGGTTGTGAGTGATCTCATGTGATAGCTGGGATTCCAAGGCTCATGGTTTTTGTCCCATTCCTGCACTCCAGTCTGTGAGTGACCTCATATGATATTTGAAATTCCAATGTTCATGGTCTCTGTCCCATTCCTGCTCTCTAGAGAGTAAGTCATCTCATATGATAGCTAGGATTTCAAGGTTCATGATTTCTGTTCCATTCCTGCTCTCCAGTTTGTGAGTGATCTCATATGATAGCTGGAATTCCAAGGCTCATGGTTTCTGTTCCATTCCTGCTCTCCAGTTTGTGAGTGATCTCATGTGATAGCTGGGATTCCAAGGCTCATGGTTTCTGTCCCATTCCTGCTCTCCAGGAAGTGAGTGATCTCATGTGATAGCTGGGATTTCAAGGCTCACAGTTTATGTTCCATTCCTGCTCTCCAGGAAGTGAGTAATCTCATGTGATAGCTGGAATTCCAAGGTTCATGGTTTCTGTCCCATTCCTGCTCTCCAGTCTGTGAGTGATCTGATGTGGTAGCTGGGATTCCAAGGCTTATGGTTTATGTCCCATTCCTGCTCCTCAGAAAGTGAGTGATCTCATATAATAGTTGGTGTTCCATTGCTTATGGTTCCTGTATCATGCCTATTTGGCAGGTTGTAAGTGCACTATTCAATATTTTCAATTATACCTATTTGTTTTTGTTAACCTATCTCTTTAGAAACCCATCATTGATCAACTCACTCAACTCCTTCACAAGGTATGATAATTATTTATTACTTACATTTTGTTTATATTTGCATTAGATTGATTTGGACACTCTGCTGAATCAACTTCCAGCATCTCAAACTTTGCTTAGTATGCAAAATATCATCCAAATAAACACTTACTAATTCATCTATAGTTTCAATCTTGCTTCTGGAATGTGCTGCTATTTTATATGCATCTACTGATGCTACTAAGGAGAATGCTTTGCAAGCAGCCTATGACAGGTTTAACAGGTCATACAATCATCTTCAAGCAGACCTTTTCTCTTTGTCTGCACACCATTCACATGAGGATTTGTTTGCATTCCTTCAAAAGCATAAACTTGGTGAGTCCTTTGTTGCTTTCCCATGTGCCATATGTTTACATTTTTTAGTCATTTCTTAGTATCTTATGCTGCTTTGACTGCTTTGTCATTTCCCTTTCACTTGAGATGTACAGTATCATATACCAGTAGTATGCAAGTTTTCACATCCAATGTCCAGTAAATCACAAGGCAATCATTCACATATGTGATGAGTATTAGTCTGTCATTTCAGCTTGTTGAAACCAGGGTATAATGTGATAGATAATGCACAAACTCAACCAAGCATCCTCTACAACTCAACTCTTGGCACCACTTGCCCATGCCCCACCTCCCCTTTCTCTCTCTCCCTCAATGTCCATCACAAAATCTTGCCCAATGCACAAGATACCACTCACATGCCAACACCCATCTTCCCAAATACGCACACATGCACCTTTTTGGAATCTGGTCTACAAAAACGGCACCCTCACAGGCATGTGGGGACAATGTACACTCTGCTGTCCGTTCAGTCATGTGCGTGAACAACTTAGGACTTGCACACACCTGGGCAACTCAGTTGCTTCCTCCTTGTGCACAACACTTACAACAGCTGCATACACCACCTCTGGGTGTTGGACCAACAGTACCTCGAGCTCCGCAGGTGCCACTACGCATCCAACATCTAAGATCAGCAACACATACCTAATGCAATGCAAACCCACTTGACTTGGAAACCCTTTAAAAATGGAGATGAACAACACAATTGAGTGACTGAGACTCGACATGTACCTTGTACTTGACAAGTTCCTTGTGTTGATCAATGATCGTGAGGAACCCCTCTGTGTTGCTGTCCACAATGTCTTGAACCACCCACCCATTGGGGGAGATCCCCATCGCCGTCACACTTGAATCCCCCAAGTAGCCCTACCCGCGCGTGAGTGACCCAGACTGAATGCCAACAGTGCAAAACAAACACACCTTGACTACAGTTGGCCCTCGGACCCACATCTCGCCCACCCCTTCCATGGTCGTAATGACCTGCAACACCCATAAAACTTGTGTACATATTACTGAGCGACGCACTCCCCTCGCCCACATCTTCACATACTAGCTGTACTTCAAGATTGGGAAGGACACGCCCGACAGAAACGAATATGCATGTTGGCATCATCCGGGTGCAAGATGGCGATCATTGACGAGATCTCTGCAAGACCATAGGCCAAGGTGATGTAAAAAAAGCTCGAGGTAAACGTGATGGAGGTGGACGCACCCTGCGAGAGGACGACGTCGGCAACCATGTTTTGGAGACACGTGTGGATGGTGGCGACGAAGTCTGCCTCCAAGGGCGCAGCGCCCGAGTAGAGGATACGCATCGACGTCATGTCATACTTTTCAATAGCTACCCAGGGGAAATCAATCAGTACATAAAATCAGGCATTCGAAAAGAAAAACACGCACCCTTGTGACGCATGAGCACGACCAACATGGGCAGAACAACTAAGACAGTCATCGCCCTATACCTTGCCACAGCCTCACAAAACTGCACCAGGTCGAACCCAGCCATAACCACCGTTTGTGTGCCCAACGAAAGCAGAAACATCAACAGCTTGACGGCGCCATAAATGTGGTAGTACGGAAATGACCCGAAAACGCGTCTGGTTGCGGGCCTTTTTGTGCGGCAAAGGGCAATAGTATAGGGATAGCTCTTCAAGCTACTGCAAGTGAGAGACGTTGAAATGGAATGTCTTCGCGCTGTTCAAGTTTGCACACGGCGTGCCACAGGATCTGGGACCTGCCGTGACATGAGTCTCATTGAAAGAAAGTCCACGCCTTAGGGTATTGTAACCGAAGACGGCAAATATATGGTCTGACTGGGTGAATGATACCTAACAAATGGCACAACTCCAAGCATCACCCAC
This sequence comes from Boletus rubescentipes, assembly GCA_038092775.1. NCBI lineage: Eukaryota > Fungi > Basidiomycota > Agaricomycetes > Boletales > Boletaceae > Boletus > Boletus rubescentipes. The sequence continues at coordinate 4,304 of JBBPRA010000346.1, read as the reverse complement.
AGTGACTGCTAAGAAAGTTCTGAGAACAGCTTCTTTTCCTGGCTACGCTGACGCCCCTGGGAGTATATTTAAATGATGCTCATCGTCTCCACTATCACAGCCTTTGGTTCGAAAGAGGTATGGCAAGGGCATATAACAGTGACCAGTGCTGTACGACGTGCCTCCTCCCATCCAACGAGTTTCATCATGCCGGAATCTACCATCATCAATGCCATGCAAAGTCCGTTGTGCGGGACGCTAGCAGCAGTGTTGCTCTATGGCGTCATTTGCACGCAGGTTTTTCAGTATGTCTACAACCATGCCACTTCGGATCGGCACTTTCTAAGGTGGTTGGTAAGTCGCTCGCCTTGTACACAGTATCAGTCACTCATTCGAGGAAACGGGGGAGTAGGTGGGATGTATATGGTGCGTTACGCGCTCGGCTCTACCTCCTTTTTTGTGAGCTGACGAGTCACTATTGACATCATTGGGCATTTACCACAGGATCCTGGAGAGCGTCCATACCGCTTTTTCAATTCACTTTATAGAATACTACCTGGTCCTGCACTTCGATGACCCAACGGCACTGAATCATGTAGTGTGGTATGTGCTTCCCCATTGCTTTTTTCGTCCAGCTGAGAATATCACTTCCAGGACCATGGGGGTAAGCCGCCAGATCGTTGAGCTCCAAGTTTCATTGTTGACACGTCGTCGATCGTGGAGGCTACCTATATCATGGGGGTAAGCCTGCAAATTTAAGAGCATCATTCCAAAACCCAGTTGACATTCAGCCCTAGTTCGTCGTCGCGTGTGCGGTCGACTTGTAAGGTGGATAGTCATTGCTTTGGCTGTGTTAACGTTGCATTTTACAGGCCTTTCGCGTGACGGTTCTGGAAATGTAAGTTAACCTTTGTTGATATTCTGTGCTCTACTGACGGCCGGGATCGAAAAGTGAGCAAAAAAATTTATATGTCAATCTTTCTCGTACGTCACTTTCTTGACTCACCGCACCCGTTGGAAATTTGAAGTGATAAATTGGGACAAGGTCGCCCTATCGTTACTCCGTATAGGTGTCGTCGCTTTCCTTTGCTTCATTTATTCTTCCTCCTTACCCTTATTAGTCACTGGAATCGTGAATGTTTCGACTGGGTAGAGATCCACCCACTGGAAAGCCCCATTCGCTAACATGTCGCCACAGTTTGAGAAATCATCCAGTCCAGGAGTTCCTTGCCAAGATGCATGTAAGTCGTATCACCCACACTGTTCACTCACACTGTACACCTTAAGTCGACTCGATTTTCTAGCCATTTTTGGCCGCACTGGGCGCTCTGAATGCCTTTACGGAAAAATGGAATGGAATGATGTTTTATGAAAAGCGGAGTGGGAAGACGAGGTGGCTTCTCTCAAAGACTCTACACACTGGAACCAACATTTACATGCGCTTACCAGCACGGATCAGGTTATCAAGACCCTACAGGCGTACACGATCCAAGCTAGCGCGTTGACGGCGTGAGCACCAGTGCCGATTCTTGTTTAATACCGTCCTTTCTGATGGATCGTCAAAGGTTCTTTGGCTCCATTTTCGTCATTGCGGTTGGTCTCAGTTCCGATTGCTCACACTTGTTGTCTCACTGTGCAATCAGTACCTTGCGATCGGAGACAAGGATTTTAGTGTCTTTGTGCAGGTACAGGGTAAATGTGAGTGGCCTTTCCTTTGAGAAATAACCCGACCGTTGCATCAAGCACCTAGTTTACGCAATATCCATGCTCGCATCGTGCGTACAATTATCCTTCTAATAGGGATCCGTATAACCAGACCCGCCTTTCAGGTTGAATGCACGGAAGAGAACGGTCAAAGGTGCTCGGGCAGATGTCCCCACTGAAAACAACGAGTCCGCCCTGCTCCCACTTATCGACCAAGGGGGCAAACTCGATCCATTCGAGTCAGTAAGCGTCATGGTTTCACTTAGGTCCCTACCTTTCTGACGGTTCGCCGAACTTGGGCTTCTATTCCTCCTATTCCTACCACTCTGTCAGATGCCTGACATCGAGGCTCAAAAAGATGTGAAAGAACAAGTCACCCCGTCTCCCTTGGAGAGTCCTTGAGGAAACGACTCATCGAGTCGCCCTTTGTTGGGTCATCCAATCACGTAGAGTTGTTATATGGCAAGTTTCCATCTCCATGATGTGCAAGTAATACACCCAATACATCGCCGACTCTGAACGCTGTCGTGCCACATCATCAACGTACTTGCCGTGCGCGGACAGACCACGTTCGAATGTGGGCGTGTCACCACAAACATCACTGACAGGCGCCATGTACTTTTTTGAACGATCTGTTTCCTATGCTTATCCACGTGGGCGCCGACTCGGCGCGCTTCATCTGGTTAAGCGGGTTCATGCATCCCCGGGCCAATCGGCGCCTTTGAACAGGTCCCCGGGTCTTCACGACTTTTCGTTCCTCACAATATGAATCGCTCTCACGTCCGTCGTCCGTCCGTTCCGACCCTGTCCCTACTCCAATATACATATTGACGACTGGATCCGGCCCCCAAGTTACCCATCTGTTCGTCAGTAGTCTGACAGTCATTCCGATCGTTATTGAATATCGATCAAGCAAGGTCGATCGATGCGCCATCTTTTCCTTGCTTCCGTTCAATGGTGATGATCCGTTCATTTCGGACCAGCCCAATCACACGCTGGAGATCAACTCGAATCCTTTCTTCTGTGTAAAACCTATCGAGTCACGACGGGCTGTCTAAGTGTGTGGCTATGGGCAGCCCACTGGCATTCAAAGAAATGACCAGAAAGGAATCGTATCATACCTCTATTTTTCGTCGTAACAATACTGCCACAGTAGTGTATTCTATGAACCCCATAGACCATCAGTCCACAGTACTTCAAGTTACTACTACCACGCCCAAGCAAATGGAACGCCTCGGTCCTCCAAATTGCGGACGCCGCATGCCCTGTACCCCACACACTCTGCTGAGGGCCTCAGCAAACCTCGGGGTCATCGACAAACAACGCAGTATGCATCGTCACATCCAGACTATGCACGTATTCGGATCTTCATCTGATATACTTGTGCAGTCAACCAATGCCCCAACTGGCACTTGCACATATATACATACAGTGTATCCGCCTCTCACCATAGCACTGGTAAATTGTCCCTGTGACGAGTACGACTGTATCGTGACTCGGACTCGGACTCGCCTGGGGGCCGACTAGTAGCGACTAGTGCCACCTGAAACCGACAGGCTGCACGACACAATGAATGGGAAAAATGCACCAAGTTGCCCTCTGCAGCATGAGACGATAGGCTTTGATGTTGGCAAAAAAAACTTGCCCGTGCGGGCCGTGGCATCAAGAGATCCCAGTGTCCAAGACGGGCAGACTGCCGCCATGACTGCCAACGACAAATGCCTACTAGTAGCCAAGACACAGAACAGCAACATCAAAAAGACGATACTTACCCATCCGGACATACGCATCCAACAAGGTCTCGCAACACGTTATCCGCCGTCGATCGCCCTACAGAGCCCGTTTCGCAATGTGTCCTAGGGGGCTCCTCGTCACAGATGCCCGACGTTCGCATTTGCGACTGGGGAGCCCCCTCAGAGCACCAGGTGCTTACATGGGACATGGAGGGGAACGGCGGGTGAAGAGCAATCATGGAGAGATAGAGGGGAAAGCGAAGATGGAGAGTGATACACGTTACAACCTTGTATATAAGAGTCGTGACGGTCAGGAACTTTCAGGATGCCAAGCATATCAGCACGGAATATGGAAAGGCATGTGAATTCTGGTACCCAGGCCATTCTAAAGAAGCAAAAGGCAAGCTGAGCGAGCTTATGCCTCGCATAAACGCGTCAGTCTAGCTAAACATAAGATACACATATACATACTACTAGCGCAGGACATACTACTTACTACATGCCGTCGACAGGGTTGGGCCCACCGATCGAAAAAAACCCATTAAAGACGAGTGCTAAGTACGTTGACAGCGTCAAGCTAACAAGAAAGAAGCAACTATACAGCACATACTACGGCAACTTCAAATCCACAGCGCAACAGATGTAAAAAGACATGCAGCAAACGAAATGTAAACGGGAACCCATTGTCGTGGAAGCAGAAGGAGAGGGGGGGGTAACAGTACAAGGAGGGCGTTTTATACTTGTAACAAAAAAGGAGATCGCATGGCGTACAACAGGCGCGGTGTCAATTGGTATTGTATGGACAAGATGGAGCAAATCATCTACTGGTTTTTGCATTCTTCTGGGTTTACAGTGCCCGCGCCGGAGCCCCCGCGACCCTTGGGCGGT
>JBBPRA010000345.1:0-28418 GCA_038092775.1 Boletus rubescentipes | reverse complement strand
ATTCGTGAGAAGTACCTCCAGGCTGTCCTGCGTCAGGACATCGCCTACTTCGACACGGTCGGCGCAGGTGAGGTTGCGACTCGCATTCAGACAGACACCCGTATGTCCCTCCCTCCCTACCTTCTCTTCCACTCTGAACCCACTCTCCCAGATCTTGTACAGCAAGGCACGTCCGAAAAGATTGCTCTCGCTGTCAGCTTTATCTCCGCTTTCATTACCGGCTTTGCTCTTGCCTATGCTCGTTGCTGGAGACTCGCACTTGCAATGTCTTCTATTCTTCCTTGCATCGCAATAGCAGGTGGTGTCACGAACAAATTCGTGTCAAAATTCACACAGTAACGTATCCTGCCATTTCCTCTCTTCTCCTCCTGCTCATCCATCCCACAGACTTTCTCTCAAGCACATTGCCGACGGGGGTACACTTGCAGAGGAAGTCATCTCCTCTGTACGTACTGTCCATGCCTTCGGCACCCAGAAAATCTTGACCAGTCTTTACGACACACACATCCGAGGAGCGCAAGTTCTCGATGCCAAATCTGCCATCTATAGCGGCGCTTGTATGGGTCTCATGTTCTTCATCGTATACTCGGCCTACGCTCTGGGTATGGTGCCCTATGACTGATGTCACTTCTTATCTAATCCCCTTTTAGCATTCCAGTTTGGCACCACCTTGATCAATGAAGGCTATGGTGAGCTGCAAATTCTCATTCGTAAAATTCGTTCACTGATATTTTTCCCGACAGCAAACGCCGGTCAGGTTGTAAATGTGTTCCTAGCCATCTTGATTGGTTCTTTCTCTCTCGCTATGATAGCACCTGAGATGCAAGGTCGGAATCCTACTTGTGGCTTAGCCTCTTAATTCAATCTCTCACACAGCCATCACAAATGGTCGAGGTGCGGCTGCAAAACTTTTTGCCACCATCGAGCGCGTTCCCAATATCGACTCTTCCGATCCCGGTGGACTCAAGCCGGACAAGGTTGTCGGCGAGATTAGGCTGCAGGATGTCAAATTCAACTATCCTTCTCGCCCGGATGTGCCTATTATAAAAGGCATCAATATTACCTTCACCGCGGGTGAAACTGCAGCTTTGGTTGGCGCTTCTGGTTCTGGAAAATCAACTATAATCTCGCTCATCGAACGTTTCTACGATCCTCTAAATGGCTCCGTGAAACTTGATGGTGTGGACATCCGTGAATTGAACATCAAATGGTTGCGTTCCCAGATTGGCCTTGTCTCTCAGGAACCTACCCTTTTCGCGACGTCCATCAGAACCAATGTTGCTCACGGTCTGATCAACACCCCTTACGAAGATCTCTCAGAGGAGGATAAATTCAAGCTCATCAAGGAGGCTTGTATCAAAGCCAATGCGGATAGTTTCATTAGCAAGCTACCCAATGGCTATGATACCCCAGTTGGTGAACGTGGTTTCCTTTTGTCCGGTGGGCAGAAGCAGCGTGTAGCGATCGCTCGGGCCATCGTCTGTGATCCTCGAATTTTACTTCTTGACGAAGCAACCTCTGCGCTCGACACACAGTCCGAGGGGATCGTACAGGATGCATTGGACAAGGCTGCTGCGGGTCGCACGACGATCACAATTGCTCACCGACTGTCTACGATCAAGGACGCGGATTGTATCTATGTCATGGGAGAAGGCTTGGTTTTAGAGAAGGGGACCCATGCGGATCTCTTGGCCGATGAAAACAGTGCTTATTCCCGTCTTGTCAGTGCCCAGAAACTGCGAGAGACAAGGGAGGTGGGGGATGGCATTGGCACCCCTGCCGAGAATGTTGAAGCTGGAATGAAGGAGAAGGTTGTCGAAGAGGAAGTTCCGCTTGCCCGCAAGGGGACCAATGGGTCGATCACCTCCGATCTCGCTCAGAAGAAGAATGATGAAAGAAAAGAAAAAGAGGTCGATGAGGACAAGTATAGTATTCCTTACCTCTTCATGCGTATCGGACTACTTAACCGTGAGGGATTGTGGAGATATATGGTTGGCTCGGTATTCGCCATCAGTGAGTTTGCTTTCTTTGCTCTCCATTTGGTGTTGAATCGAGTCTTTGAACAGTGACCGGAGTAGTTTACCCTGTGTTTGGTATCGTTTTTAGCGAGTTTCTTCACCCCGGTCGATGACCCCATACTCATATTCTATTAGGTCAAGCGATTTCTGGATTCTCCGAGCTCGATCCTTCTGTTCGACAATACGATGGGAACAGGAACGCACTGTGGTAAGTGAGCTTGCTCTGTCGGGTAGGGTCTGTCTGAGGTAGCCAAGGTTCTTCATCATTGCTATTCTTTCGGCGTTCTCCCTCAGCTTCCAGATTTATTTCTTCTCATCTGCGGCTGCTATTCTAACGTCTAAATTGCGTTCGCTCAGCTTCAAGGCCATCCTTCGGCAAGATAGTGAGTCTCTTTCCTATATATCGTGTAACTCAGTCACATACTTTTGTGGGCAGTCGAGTATTTCGACAAGAATGAGAATAGCGTGAGCCGTTCCACAAATTCATCCACTTACCCAGTCGGTCTTGACAGCCTGTAGACTGGTTCTCTGACCGCCAGTCTGAGCGACAACGCACAGAAGGTCAAAGGTCTGGCTGGCATCACCCTCGGGACGTGAGTGCAGTTTTACATCGCCTAGACCTCTAACAGTCGTCCAGTCTTGTGCAGTCCGTGACTACTCTGACGAGTGGTTCAATAATCGGTTTGGTTTACGCATGGAAGCCTGCTTTGGTTGCCATGGGTTGGTAACCTGTTCAGTCTGCTGTCGGTTTGCTGGTAATGGATCATAATTTTATAGGTTGTATCCCTTTCCTTATCTCGACCGGTTACATTCGTTTGGTAAGTCTGCTTTTGCTGGGTTCTTCATCTGCTGAGTTCTGTAAAGCGCATTGTCGTCCTGAAAGGCCGCCAAAATAAAGGTGCCCACGAGAGTTCGGCTCAGCTAGCTTGCGAAGCTGCTGCTTCCATTCGCACCGTTGCATCCCTCACTCGGGAGGAAGACTGTCTGAGACTATACAGCGAAAGCCTGGAAGAACCTCTTAGAAATTCAAACCAGACGACAAAGTGGAGCAGTCTGTTGTATGCATTCTCACAATCAGTATCCTTCTATGTCATTGCCCTCGTCTTTTGGTATGGATCACGGCTCGTCTCCGACATGGAACTCAGTCCGATGGCGTTCTTCGTGTCTCTGATGGTGCGTTGTTTCCTCTGCCGGCTTCGAGCGCTAAAATATCCTTCTGTAGAGCACAACATTTGGGGCGATGCAAGCAGGCAATATTTTCACCTATGCGCCTGATATCTCTTCGGCTCGCAGCGCCGGAGCTGCGATTGTTAAGTTGATTGACGCCACTCCCGAAATTGACGCCGAGTCCGTTGCTGGTAAAACGTTTGAAGGAGAGAATGTTCTGGGCCAGATCCGATTTGAAAATGTGCACTTCCGATACCCAACTCGGCTCGGCGTCCGTGTGCTGCGAGATCTCTCATTCAAAGTCGACCCTGGTACCTACGTCGCTCTCGTCGGGGCCAGTGGTTGCGGGAAGAGTACGGTGTAAGTCCTGAGATTACCACTCAACAATCCTTCTGATTATTCCTCCAGCATTCAACTGATCGAACGTTTCTATGACCCTCTGTCTGGTCAAATTCTCCTCGATGGGCAACCGATCAATGAATTCAACATTCAAGAGTACCGGAAACAGATCGCACTTGTTTCCCAGGAACCGGTTAGTACCATGTACTTATATAATCGCCCTGATGACTTGAGGCTAATGTCTCTTAGACTTTGTATGCTGGCACTGTCCGTTTCAACGTCTTACTTGGCGCAACCAAACCCGAATCTGAGGTCACCCGGGAAGAGGTCGAAGCAGTCTGCCGTGATGCAAATATTCTGGATTTCATCCAGTCGTTACCCGAGTAAGTCTGCATACGTCCACCAGATACATTTACTGACGTCGTTGCAGTGGCTTTGATACTCAGGTTGGCGGCAAGGGTTCGCAGCTTTCTGGTGGTCAAAAACGTGAGTAGCCTCTATTTCACGCCCTGACTACAACTAACAGTCACCAGAACGAATCGCCATTGCGCGTGCACTTTTGCGCAATCCAAAGGTCTTGCTATTGGATGAGGCTACGTCTGCTCTCGATTCGAATTCGGAGAAGGTCGTCCAGGAAGCCCTTGACCAGGCTGCCAAGGGTCGTACGACGATTGCTATCGCCCACCGTCTATCTACTATCCAGAATGCTGATTGCATGTGAGTCGTCATTTTTCCGACTACATCCCAGCATCTAACAGCGTTAATGCTATTTCTAGTTACTTCATCAAAGAAGGTCGTGTTAGCGAGGCCGGCACGCACGATGAGCTGTTATCTCTGCGTGGAGATTATTATGAATATGTTCAATTACAAGCGTTGAGCAAGAAGTAGACTCTTGTCGGGGCCCATTCAAACTGACCGGCGACGCTACATACGTGCACGTGAGCCCACTTTTCGTTTCACACCACCCGCCATTTTGCATCCGAGGATCTACCTGTTAATTTGCTTTGAGATAATAGTTGGATACGGACTACAGCTGGATTCAGATCTTTAGGATGCTTTCGCTCACATTCCAATCACGCTTGACCCAGGCAATCTGATACCTGTTTGCAAACCAGCCTGAGACTGCTCTCCAAAGAGTTGCACGAAACCTGCAAGCAATCACAGTGCGCGTGTGATCTTGTCAAATCCAATGATACACTGTCAGAAGTCATGATCGAGCAAAAGCTTCAATGGGTAGAATAGTCTAGTACCCCAGGGAACGATGATAAGGGAAGCTTGTCTGTGAACTCTTCATCTTGACATACAGGTATTGTAGCAACACAAGTGCCTGTTCTAAGCAAGAACAGGGGTACGCTTCTATCGTGTTACGGGCATGAACAATGATTAAGGTGCAGTAGTCCAGACATCTTCGAATTTATCAGTTGCTGACAAGACAAGCAACCTGTGTTCGTATGGATGATGTACTATAGTTATAGTCGTCACACGTACATTGGACTAAGACTAATCATGTTACTTATAAACTACAGGTGAGTGAAGTAAAGTGTTATAGAGAACCCGTCTACTGAATAGCAATGCGCTTGGCCTGCTGTTCAGGAGAGGTCCTTGGAAATGTGATCGTAAGGATACCGTTCTCCATCTTGGCCTTGACATCTTCAGCCTGACACCTTGGATCAGCATCGCCACGTTGAGAAGAAAGAGATTACGGGCTCACCTTGGTCCCAGAGGGAAGGGACAATGTCCGGGAGAATTTCCCAGACCGGCGCTCACGAATGACGTAGTTTCTCTCTTCCTCGGAAGAGTCCGGAGTAGCTGTCTTGGCAGAAACCGTCAAACGGTTCTGGTGCACGTCGATGGCGACGCCTTCAGGTGTCAAGCCAGGGAGCTCGAAGGTTGCCGTTACGGTATTGGTATCCTTGGATTCGTGAAGGTCCAATCTAAGGAAAATGTTGAGTAAAGATGAAGATATCTGGGAAATACGTATTACCTTGGACGGTAGACATCCGATACTGCATGTCTGGCCTCTGTCGAGGGACCGGAGGCACGCAGGCAGAACTGACTTGCAAGCGCGTCTTCAACGAGACGATCAAACTCGGTGGTGGGGTCGTAGTAGAAATGGACCAGTGTCATTTGTAAGATAAAAGAGCTGGGATGAAAGGCGTCGCTAGCTGGACTAGTAACTTGAAAGGTCGTTGATAAGTTGTGAAGATATTGATAAGGAGAGAATCATGGATGCTCCCTTTTTATAGAATTTGGTAGTTCATCCGTAATGTTCTAGATTAATGGAGTGTATAGGAGATCAGTGTACGGGACGGTGAGTCGGTCCACCATTCTCCAGTATACCCTTAACTGTTCGGCAATGTTCGAGATCGTTCGAAACCTGGCGGTGAGTCCCGTTTTGGGAGACATTTGTGCAGGTTCAAGCTACAGACATGCAAAAATCTTGCGGGTTTAGCGAATTCCAGACCGCAGAATTAAACGCGGTTCTGACGATTTCGACCATGAAGAAGGCTCTAAGTGACGTGCGCGACACGGAAGAATTTTCGGATGGCAAACTTATTGACATCTGTTTGGAAAGTAACGAAAATGGAAAACCTCCTTCAACACAACAGACGACGCTCGTTCAACATGATCGACACGGACATGAATGCATTCGTGCAATGGTTCCAGTCGAATGGAGGGTTCGTTGATACAAAAGTGATGGGTGTAACAGAATTTCCAGGCAGTGGACGCGGAGCTATTGCATTGTGTGATATTCCGGTATGTGCATCATCAATCCCTATTGATGTGGCTGATGGTCAGCTAATACTCTTCTCTTGGGGCTAACTATCGTTTTAATTTGGTACCAACTTGACAGGAGGGATATACTCTTTTCACTCTCCCGCGCATACTCACGCTTTCAACGCGAACCTCTCCCCTTCCTGGCCTCTTTGGCTTTGATGCGTGGCGTGCACACAGATTGCATAAAGGTTGGGTTGGGCTCATCTTGTGTATAATGTGGGAGGATACGTGGGCACACGAATTGGATGTAATGGACGGAGGCGGGCAGGGTTACGACAACGCAAGGACGAAATGGGGACCGTATATGCGCACTCTTCCGATAACGTTTGATACCCCGATGTTCTGGAGTGCAGAGGAACTCGAGGAGCTCCGAGGTACATCCGTGGTAGGCCGGTCAAACAACTTAATCGTCGTTCATTTGAACTGATGTTGGATATTATGACATTTGATATCTTCGTCGCATCACCACACGATAGATAGATAAGATAGGCCGCGACGATGCGGAGCGCGCGTATTTCGAACAGCTTATTCCGGCCATAAAAGTCAGTGCATATTCCGCTTGATTGGAGCTCTAACTCCTTGTCTCAACTTTTCCGCCAGACATCCCCTACTCTTTTTCCGCCCTCTCACCATGCAAGATGGTACACTCTCGATGCATATCATCGTGCCGGAAGTCGCATTCTATCACGTAGCTTCACGGTCACTCGTTGGACAGATGATGACGAAGTGGAGGAGAACAAAGCCGACGATGGGGAGGTAGTGGGGAGCGATGTTGATGAAGTCGAAGATTCCCATCCGAACACCTCAATTGAATCTACCATGCATATTGACGATGATCATCCTCACCCTCCTTTACTCGAAGATTCCAAGGAAGGGCCGGAGTCAGATTCGGAGGATGAAGATGAAGATGACCCCTCAGATGTGGCAATGGTGCCAATGGCAGACCTTTTGAATGCAAGATGGGGCAGCGAGAATGTGAGTTCACTCTTCTTGTGTAAGTTTTGCGTTTTATTATTTTCATTCGTCAAGTGTCATTTGGTTGCTTCGTGAAAATTCATCCATGGCCAACTGACCCCTCCTAACGGTCTTTAGGCAAAGCTGTTCTACGAACCGTCTGTACTGCGGATGGTAACCACAAAGAACATAAACCAAGGCGAGCAAATCGTAAGTGTGTGCTATCCTCCTCTAGCCATTTCGCTCAATATATGTACTCATTTGTGTTTTATTTTCGTTGATCCCATCGGTGATCCCTACAACAAAAATTGCCGCTTGCTATGGTTACCGAAATCGTAGTTCAACACATATGGCAATCCACCAAATTCAGATCTTTTGAGGCGATATGGACACGTTGATTTAGTCCAGCTACGCCCCTCTCTATCTACTACACCTGATAAACTCGGAGACGTGGAGATGAAAGATGGTGACGCTGATGTACAAACCATCTTGCATTTGGGCAATCCCTCGGACGCAGTGGAGATTCGAGCTGACTTGATTGTCCACGTGGTACAAACAACCAACCTTGGGTCGAAGGTGAAGGACGCACATGCACGTATCGAGTGGTGGCTTGATGAAGGTGAAGATGAGTATGTCTCATTTTTCCTTCTGTTCCCGCTCGCCAACTGCTGCTGGTTACGCCTTAGACTGACTTCGTCCATCTGATTTTTAGTACTTTTGCGCTGAGCTTACCCGAGTCTGGGTCTCACCTGTCCGCAATGTTGCCTCCTGCACTCATCTCCCTGACTCGTCTCCTTATGCTGTCCGAGTCTGATTTCAAGAGTGCTCGCTCGAAAGGAAAGCTCCCAAAAGGAAAATTGCGAATGGGTGATGGCAAAGATAACACAGATGTGCTGGAGATATTGGATGAGGTATTCAGGCAACGCGAGGAAATGTATATTGGTGGAAGCGTTGAGGCACGTTCTTATTTTATTCTAACACCAATTGACCCTAGTCCACTTACATGTTTTCATCAGGACGATGAACGACTGCTTTCCGTTCCAGAAACACCTGCCGAGCGTAAACGGCATGCCGTGATCGTAAGGCTAGGCGAGAAGCGAATCCTGAGGGACGTTAGGCAAACGTTGAAGATGGCGCTTGCTGAATTCAGTGCTGTTAGCGGAACTGGACACGGAAATGAGAAGGACAACATGAAGAAGAGAGACAAAAAGGGTGTGAATGGCGGGAAAGAGACGGGTGATAGCAGAAAACGTGCCAATGGGGCGGAGGGGGATCGCGGATGGAAGAAGGCACGAAAATGATACATCTGCAAATACCTCGGCCATATTTTCGTCGACGAAACGCTGTCTACTTCTTGAACTGAAATTGCAGGGCGTCACCATTTCACACACCCAGTATATACTTGAGTTTTGCGCCCTCTTGGCGGCGAACGTGGTTTGACCAGAACAACTCGGGCATTCGCTAATCGCCATCGTAGGTCCATCTTGTGTCTTCCGAGGGCAGTATATTAATGTGATCCCCCAAACGGTTGTCTGGATTCTAGAAATTAATATACATCAATCAGATAAGATGTCGTTATGCCGCATAAGGCCACTATATACTACGGCGACAAACTCCTCACTACCTCAGTCACGGTTGTCTATGAAATTTGACGATCCGATGCCCCCCTGTCTCCTTGGGAAATAGTCCACTCAATAGGAATGATATACGCGGTAAGTTGCGGGATCGAATGTTCGACGCGGAATCGCCAACCGCCCACCGTAATTAATACCCGACGGAATAGTGGACGATGCCGACCCACTCGCCTTGGTTTCGACCTCCGCGGGCGGAGGTTAACGAGATATGGCAATATTGACCTTCGTAGAAGGGGTTGCAGTGTTGGCGGCCAATCGCGACAAATTTCGGGGGTGTGGTCTCACGGGTGTGACGAATGTGCGGAATCGCCTTCACCAGTTGCCTCGTATCAATGCTCTAGAGCGAGCGGGGATCTATACCCCAAATCTCGTCTTCAGTATCCAAAATGAGTATACTCCTAACGGGGTAAAATTTGCTGGGCGGAACAACATTCATTGTGAGTGTGAGTGCTAGTGATTTGGGACAACGCGGCGTTATGTCCTCGGTGCGCCCGCTTATAAGAGAGCGGGTGAACATGTTATCCAGCCCCGCAGGGCAACGTACGAGACCCTTACCTGCAAGCAACCGTAAAATGACGATGAGAAAATGTCATCGCCAACACGTACACGTGCAAGGGGGAGTCGAAGGTTGGGCGGCTTGGTGCCTGAGCGGTTGACATCCTTAATCGGCTGCATGCGCCGGCGAACTTCTCTTCTTCAGAAACCCTTCCCGTCATGACGTGGCTTGTACGGTCAAAACAATGAAACAGAACGGAGGGAAATTCTTACCTGCGCGCAATCTAGTTGAATGTAGTTTGGGGTGCCAAGTTCCGCCAACGAGTATCTCCACCGTCAGAATACCGCACTGGTGGACTGAAATAACTACATGGATCAATCCCCAGGCCGCAAAAGGAGATCGTACCACTTTCCATGTCACACAAATATGACCATGCAGCCATTCAGGAACGACTAGGACTGTCTGCAATTCCACCGCTCTCATCGAGCAAATTGGCACGTCCCAGAGCACTCGATCCCAACGCGCGACTAAGGCGATGTCAGCGTACACTGGCTGGTGAACTGACTTGATAAGTTGAGTCGGGCTGCAATGCCGCTGCAACCCTCCTTGGCCAAGTTACTACATCAGCTTCGAGGGTAAAGCAGGAACGGAAAAACGATACGTGAGTGACTATACTTGACTGTCGTGATCGGCGGACTGACAAACATTCCTGTTGTGATGTTGGAGTATTGTTGACTGCTGTCGCAACGCGTCACGGGTCGTGTAGACGTACACTTTCCCGGTTACAAACGAGATCTTCAAGGTCTCTTGAACGACTTTTTCGATTAGCAGATGCTTCCCCTTTTCCATTTCATTCAAGTTTGGCTAGGGGATTCGGGGATGACCGTTTTTTTTGTCCTCTAAACTGGACAGGAGACCATCGTAGGACTCGGACAATAGGTACACATTTAGTCACTCATCTTTGATTGTAAGATATCTAAGTCTGAGCCATTCATTGGACTACGCAAAATTGTTGGTCCTCGAGTTTGGGATTCGACTTGGGCTAGCCTGACCCCGAATGACAAAACTGCGGAGCCGTAAGTGTCACTGGCAGCCAATCGCCTCTTTCTTTGAAAGTAATCCAGCCTGAGTAAAAATGTCACGCAGCGCGGTGTTTCGACTCGGAGCGTCAACACACCTCACTTTGACGACACCTTCAATAACCCCATTTACGTCCAAGGAGCTCCAGCAATGTCTGTTTTCCAATTTCTGACGAATTCGAACTTGTAGGTAATTGAACTAGATGAAATGCTCTGACGGCGTCGCGGCGAGATGCCCTTGCTGTCACTTCGGCTCTTGTTCGTAAGATTCCGGCCTTCACCCTTCTTATTCCCTGTACTTTATCCCCAAACGGCGAATATCCAGCGGTTTTGTCAATAGCAGTCCACCTTACTGAAATAGGCGAACGCACGCGTACGATAATTTGGCGGTACAACTGGATACGCACGGCGGACATAGTCATCTCAACAGCAGACAAACCCAAATTTATTTTTCACTGTACATACGAAATTTCAGTGAGTTAACACGGTTCTGTTAGCTTCGTGAATTTTCCAGCACTTTTATTACTGCCAACTAATATCTGCTGCAACATGCGTAAGTACTATGACATCAAGTGTTGGACCCTAAGGCCCGAGATCCGGGTTGTGACCAAGTACGGTCCGATGCGGACAGTGTGATTCTTTTCCTCCAAATCTCCCTCCCCACAGCCGTTTGCGCATGCTTCCAACAGAACAGGGTTCCTGGTGTGTGTTCGCATCAACCATAGATCCTTTGCTGCTGAACCTTGTCTAACTCCCGATCAACCGCCATGAGCATTCCATCTATTTTGGGCGTCGTCGCACGAGATAATACCGCGCGATCTGATCCCGTTAACAAGCAGGTCACTATCTTATAATATGTATATCTTCGGTTTGATGGAAGCGCGCGGGCCTACCACCCACCACCACAACTGACGACGGGCTGTGCCACGTTATATATGCGAAGTCCACCCATGCTTCCATACGATCGACAGCCGGGTTTTAAGGGGGAACAGCGGCATGCTTAGGATTAAATTGACGATCCGCACCCTCTATGAGGTACAGGTACAGGGAAAAAAAAAAGTCCGCGAATAATGAGTTATCGGAATACTAAGTACTTGTACATCAATCTGCAAAAACAGCAATGCAGTGACATCACGAGCTTTCCCGCAATAGATGGGGACACCTCGCGTCGCGTGCGATGCCTTTCGGTAAACGACACCGTCGCCCTCATTTCCATACGATCACAACTACGTTTTCCCGATGTGATGGTCCCCTAGAATAGACATAAACGGGTATACGTATAGGGTAAGACCGCATGATATCCCAGCAAACTGAAATACACGTGGGTATGTATGTCCCTGCAGCAAATCTGGAGCGATACATAACAAGAATAGACCGTTGCAAAGGATTATAGGACAACGTGGAACAAGGCGAACTTGATGCAGGATGGGCCAGGTATGATCTATCATTTGCCGCGAAGTCTGGCCAAGCCGAATACGTAGTAGGCCAACCCATCTGGGGGATTCAAATTTCCTGTCGACTAGTGACTGTCCCGGTTCTCCGGTTCAAGTCAGGCACGCTTTTCGAGTGGAGTATTAACGGGGGATCCGGCCCTGGGGAGGGTGATGTATACATACCCACTGCGACCACCTTGGAATGCCTGCGCCGACTGCAATAGTACTCGATAACGTCTTTTGAGTACCGTTTGAGGGAGTGGAGTTCGTCCGAATCCACATCGCCGCAGCACGCGGTCATGCATGTTCGCAATCCCCGAACCACGGTTCATTAAATCAAAGTGAGTGGTAACAATACCGAGAACAAGTCACGCGTACGTGTAGGGAGAAGAAGTCGCTGTCTGGGACAGCAGTCCGAGGGTGACTGTACGTCGAACTCTGGGGTTTCGTCGTCGAGAGCCTCAAGGGGAAACCGGCCGCGATCCCAGCATTCATTGAAAGATGACCCCCAAATTTCCTCCCCTTGATTCGCATCCTAGAAGATCGGAAGCGCCCCGCTGAGAATCAATACAGATAACAAACACATATGTTGTTCCCACGTACCGACAACCTGGCGAACAATTCGATGCCGCTCACCAAGTACCCTTGTCGGAGCAAGTTGTCAGTGCACAGCAAAACACTCCACGATAACGACCTCGGAGGCCCGGATCAAAAACCACGGTGAACCCCAGAAAAAAGCCTATCAACACGGTTATGGTTTCAGCGCTCGATAGGCAAGCGGCCCAAAACGCGATCGGTCAATGCAAGTGATTATTCAACGTCGCACGATACCTCTACACCATTCCACAAAATCATTCACCATCCCTACAACCCAGTTCCACGTCACCTCTAGGGCAGCTTCGAATTCGCCATTGTCCCAGTGTTGCTGATCGCTCTCGGCATTTTCGGTTAGGTTGAACCTAAGCAGGTCCTTCACCGTGACTAATCCCCTCAGAGAGCCTAGCTCCTCAA
This sequence comes from Boletus rubescentipes, assembly GCA_038092775.1. Taxonomy (NCBI): domain Eukaryota; kingdom Fungi; phylum Basidiomycota; class Agaricomycetes; order Boletales; family Boletaceae; genus Boletus; species Boletus rubescentipes. The sequence goes on along the minus strand of JBBPRA010000345.1, from coordinate 15,509 downwards.
CCAAGATGACACGTGGGCTGTACCAGAATTGCATTGAGTGGAGAAGAGCGCAAACCATGAAAACCACTCACCCCATGCGCTTGAAAAGCTGCATCACAATCTCGAGGGGTAACCGCGGAGACACAGTGAGAGGTGTCTGGAGTAACCCTCATCAGTGAAAATAGCAACCCGGATATCAAGAGGGATTCGTACCTGGTTCACCCATGGCCACAGTTTGAGAACATCATTCGAGGCCGTAGTCTCTAGTAATTCAACTGCAACATCCTCTTCGACTCCCAGAGCTGAACCTGACGTCACCCCTGACAAGACAAAGTCTTCCTGATCGGATGCTTGTCGGATGAATGAACAGGGTGTTTCCGGCAATACATCACCCATGTGTTGAGCCTTGTCTAAAATACGATGAGTTCTGAATCTCAAGCCGACTGTGAAAAAGTACCTAGTACATAGCGTAATTCAGTCCTGCCAATATAACCACAAAGGGCCTTGGATGACTTAGAACCCACGATTGGAAAGCCTTTCACATCCGTCGAAGCAAGTACCTCCTCTGTGTAGATAACGCACGAGTTAACTGAAAGGGCTACTCGTTCGCTTGAACACCTTACCGACATCGCTGACACACATCCCTGAGGCATAAAGGAGAGTCAAGTCTTTCTTCATCACCTCGGAGACTGATTCACGTCAGAAGGATCCAGGGTGCACACGGTATCGTGCTTAGATAACCTACCTGCCACATTCGATGATTGATCGTGTTGATCCAGTATGGGGTATCCATTAAACCGAATGCTCTCGTCGGCTATCCCGCGCGTTCCAATGAAGTCGCCAACCGCTTTTGTGACTAGAATCACCATCTATAACGAAATAGGGGTGAACGCGGAGGCGAGATACGTCAACAGACCATGACCGACCATAGTTGGTAAGATGTAAGTCAGCGCGCCCGTGAGTTCAAACATCACCACGACAACAGTGACAGTCATCCGCATAACACCGCTCAAGGCGGCTGCAGCCCCAAGAAATGCATACGTGCCAGGCGTAATACATGGCAGATCCGGATCACAGACAGCAAATATCCCAGATTGGGGATATGTTCTAACGCAATCTCATAAGCCTGTGACAAACCAAAAGACACGAAACCATATCACCTGTATATAGATTTGACGATGATGCCGACCATACGACCAAACGTGGCTCCGATAGCCATAGATGGCACAAATATCCCCGCGGGAACTCTAGAGCCATACGAAATGACGACTAACCCCATCCGTATGAAAGTAGCTAGAAGCAACGAATTAACCATGTGCCATTGTGCGGAGAGCCTTAGCCAAGAGTTTAATTTAATACGAATATGGAACGAGAAATGTACTCACTGGCACAGATTATCGTAATCGCCTCCACCTTCGCATTCACGGAACAAGATGGACATCATCTCAGTCATGTCAATGCGTAAGAATCGGTTAGGATATCCGACAATCGCGGTCAGAATGACAAGTACAACAGCCTCTGCTACCGCGTGGTTTGCCAGGTGCTTCCGGCGAAAGGCCGCAATTTGCATATTAAACTTGACCATGAATGCGCCATAGAGTCCCTATTGAGTAGAGATCAGGGTCTTACCCCCCAAAATCAAGATAATCTGTTACCAACACCGAAAATTCCAAGGGTCACGAAGAAGAAGATCTCGAAAAAGTGCCAGCTACGATTATATGTCACTTGGAAAAGAACAAGCTTTTCAGTGCGGAAGGGATTCATGACCTATAAAGGATACATGAGGATGATTATGAGGCGTGAGGCGTGAGAATATGCACGGACAGAAAGCGTGAAGGTAGCGACTAACGCACAGACGAAACTCCGCCACATAGTCTTGATACTGAATATGTGACTCATTTCCTAGAACAAATATTCAATGAGAATTCATCAAGGGTGCGGACAACATCAAGAAGTCACTTCGATTGAAAATAACACGCCTCCAATTGGTGAACCAAAAGCGACGGCGACACCGGCCGCGGATGCAGCCGTGATGACCTCTCTCATTTTACCTGAAACAAACATGAACATTGGTAATCAAGGCAGAAATGAGCCACCACGAACTTGGACTTCGAGAGAAGCGTCGAGACCATCCGGCAATCAGGGATCCAATACAACAAGCAACGTGCACAGACGGTCCTTCTTTGCCAACAGACAGGCCAGAGGCGATGACCAAGGGCTGTACCTGATCAGCGCCCAGACAAATGCACGAGCTAGGGAACATACCAGAGTGACACTTTTGATAAAGAATGTTCCAAACCCAAGGAAGCCTTTCATAATGAAGCCTGCAAGGATGCACTTAATTTCCGAGATTCCAGAGCCTGCAGCGTATTGTGCCATAGTGCGAACCAGATGAGCTGCCACGAACGCGAAGATGGCCTGTAAAACATATGAATCTTCCAACACGAACTGAATGTGATGGAGCGTACTGCGAATGAAACATAAGCCATCCATCGCCCTGGCGCGACTGAACTCCATGGATGCCAAGCTGGGCAAAATTCGTCATCGGTCTCGACTTCCCAGCAGCAGAATTCTTGATTTAACCACCACCCATCAGCACAATACCCATTTTTGATGTCAGAAAGCCATTCGGTCGCGATGGAAATAAGCGCAGCGTTGACACCGATGAGGATGCCTACCCAAGGCGCAACACGGTCAGCTAAGATCCATTGCGACAGCAGAAAGCGGGACGGACCGACCAGGGTTATCACGAACCAAGATTCACCAGCAGTCACCAGCTTCCAAAACTGTGCCCACACCCAAGCGGGCGTAATTTCACCATTGGGGCCGCGGTAGGCGGTGCGCGACTTGTCAGCGTCACGAATCCTCCTGTTCCTCTCTATTATTGAATCTTGGATCCAGTCTAGGATAAAAAGGTTACATGAGTGAAACCAGCGAGGCCACGAGGTGCACCATGACCGCGGACATACCGATAGTGGTAAAATCCTCGTATCGCCTAGGAGCAGGTGAGATTCATCATAAATTGAACAAAAAAGAAATGAACCGAATTTGTTCCAGTTCTTCCTCATATTCGTCACCGTTGCGGGGTCGCCTATAGCGGCCTCGTTCACGAGTCATTAGAACCCGTGGCTGGATTGGTTCAACGTTCTATTCGCCAGTTGGTGCCTTGTTGGCTAGTGTCGGTAAAGTGGACATATATCACGTGACTACTGCTGCTCATTCAGTGAATGTCTGGAATTTGCAACACGAAGTGACTCCTCCAGTGCAACGGCAAACGTCATTGGAAGAAACGGACCGCTCTGTACGAATGCTGTCAACTGTTTATTTGGACAACAACATAATGTTTCTGTGAGCTTCGGGTTCCGTCGAGATTTCCAGTCCTTGGAAGCTCATCTAGATGACGGCGATCAAGACGGACACGCGCCTTTGGGCTGGCACGTTACCTGAGCCATGCGCGGGATACCGGATATCTGAGTAAGTAGCCCTGAAATGGAACACTTATACCGAACCTCAGCTTGAGAAGGTATGTAAGCTGGTACCTTTTCATTCCTCCATGATTCTTCCGCCCCGATGTGATAGCTGCATGGCTCCCGTTCGCCAATGCGCCACGCGGAACGTGAATTTACGATTCTTCTGTCGACCGGCTCGTTTACCTGTCAGACACTGATGGGTCCGGAGGTTTTGTGCATCGCGTCAAGGCAGGTGATATAGGTGCAGCACGATATTTTACATGAATGGAGCCGACCCCTTACTCCGAAACACCCGCCGATTTCTGCGGATATTCTGACCCAACTGTCACGTCCCTGAGTGAACGTGTGTCATTTCACTCGACGGGCTCGCTCAGACCATATGTACTAGTACGTTCTTCTGATGTGGACGGTAACTCCGACCATTGATCTTATTTACGTCTCTGTGCTATGATGGTATGTACACGTCTTCTATCATCTCCCCAACGGACATAATGCTTTATTTGTAGCTGTCTGGATACTATCTCCACAGTGTACGTACTGCGGGTGCTCCTTCACACCGGCGATATAGTGACTATTGACCCACCGACAGCGGCTTTCTTTTTGCGTCCGATGATCGGATGGTTTGGGAATGGGATTTTATTTCCATTATCAGAGAGATAGGATGTCTCGTGTCACTTTTATCTCATTAAGTGATCCATTACAACATCAACTGAGGGTCAGGAAAGGCCAAAAAAAAACACTTTCCGAAATGCCCGTGACTCTTTCAGCCTCTGTCAAGGTTAATCTCGCCTGCAGGCTAGTCCTTTTTCCGTGGCGGATCCCGGAGCAAATTTCATCCATCCAACGACCCCACATACCTTGTGGGACGTTTAATGCGATTGATTGATAACATGGCACCCAAACATGGACGTGTGCGCCTCCCATCGTACGCATTACTTCCCAGGAAAAAGAAGCCAGAGATCGGACCACGGCGGAGGGCTTGAACACACATGCACCGAACCTGTTAAACTGAAACCAACGGATCGTCGTTCGACCACTTTGGAAAGATGTGGGTGTGGATAGCCGCGCGGTCACCCACTGGTCCGGAAATCTCTTCGATGTATCGAGCTCATACCTTGGGTAGCTACTCAGACGGCACACACGCATTGAAAGGTACCGGAACAATCTCGGTAAAGAAATCGCGCAACCCGTTTCCAATGTCTTCTCTATCCCTCCCCTGTCACATCAGGCCGTCGGGACCCAAAACCTTCGTGTGCTGTGAGACGAGTATCGACTTGATGTTTCCCTCGGTCGAGGCCGGTCTGTTGAGATTATGTGTTGCGTCTCCACATGGCGTTATGAGCAGGTGCAGAAACGGCAAAAAATACATTCTCCGGCTGATGTGACGTCTTACGCGGACTCGGGCGCTATAAGGTCGTAAACCGGTCGTTCCCTCCCAAGTTCTAGACAGGAACTGGAGCAGAGCACGAGGCGTCAGGGGTAAATAATGACAACTGGAGATGATTACAAAGCCAAAACGTGATGACTAAGCTAACAGAAGAGCGCCATCGGCATTCGTTCACGTCGGCGAGCTTGTTGTGCGCTCACCACGATGTCAACTACAGACGAGGTCAAAGTACCCTTTTTTAAGAAGGGAAAATCACGCCCAACGACGACCCGACGTCGATCGGGTTCACCTGGACCGCCTGCTGTGCCCTCCACTAGTGCTTCCTCCTCACGTAGCAACACCACGTCTGAAGTCGTCCTTCCCACACGCAAAGCAGCTACAAACTTGTTGAGCGCGGGCACGAAACGGACGGCAGCTCAGCGGACAGAGAACGATGTCGATGTCGACGAACCTACTCGCGAAGGACCAGACGTCAAATGGACTGCCGCGGGCTCTCACATAAATGCTGTGCTCGACATTATCGCTGGCGACGAGATTGAAGAAGTCCTCGCCAAGCGACGTCGAAAGGAGCGTGACGAGCGCGGAGAAGTTGAAGAGGAGGAAGCCCCGGACGGGGTGTACAAGGGACAAAAGGCCTACCGTAGTCATCTGAAAAAAGACAAGGAAATACCCAAGGCAATGCGGATTGGTCCTCAAAGGAATACAAGCACGATTCGGACGGTCACCATCGTCGATTACCAACCCGATGTATGCAAGGATTACAAAGGTACGTTTTCCTGCGCTTGTTATTCCGGCGAAGCCGCGGATCACAGGATTGACACATACTTGCCTACACTTAGAGACCGGCTACTGCGGGTTTGGAGATACTTGCAAATTTTTGCATGATCGTGGCACCTGTGAGCATTGGTTCATTTGGCGCGTTTTCATGAAACTGAACTCAGCGTTCTTAGACCTTGCGGGATGGCAACTTGATAAATTATCCGAGAACCCCAAAAGACAAGTGGAAGATATGTCTGATTCAGACTCGGACGAGGACATCCCTTTTGCTTGCCTTGTTTGTCGAAAACCATACACAGATCCGGTGGTCACTCGATGTGGCCACTACTATTGCTCATCCTGTGCGATTAAGCGCTACACAAAGAACCCAAAGTGCTTGGCGTGCGGTGCTCCGACCGGAGGCATATTCAACAGAGCTGACAAAGTTATCGCCAAATTGAACAAGACGCAATCGGACCAAAATGAGGATAAAGAAACCGGTGACGATAATGGAGCTATCGAAATTGAGGGCCTTGCTGACCAAGGGAACGAAAGTGCTCCTAGTGAGGATGAGGAGGGTTCTGAAGACGAAGAGTAATTCAATACGCTGTATGGTCTCGAACTTTGTTGTGTTCTGGTATCTTGGCTGCAATCTTACTCCTGATCATCTCCTTGCCTCGACAGGACGATTTGCCGAACGAGGCGGATCATACACCGTGGTTCCACCGTCTATCGCCGGTCCGATTCCGAGCCGGCTGCAACTGACGCCCAACCACACCGAGCAGGTGGATACGTCGTAAGGGCAAGAATTTCAAAAAAGCGGAAACTAGAAAACATAACCGACCTGCTCATCGCTTTTGTGGTCCGCCGGTTACAAACTCGCACCGTTCATGCCAGGGTTTAAACTTGTCAAACACTGCCTCCGCCAGAATGGCAAAAGGATCACCCTTTAGGGTAATTAGTCACGTACACTGTCACGAGTGAGGTTCCTAAAGGTCCCATTCGCGGCCGATATCTGTTGTTTGAAAATCAGATGGAAACGCAGGGATCACCTTCATCACCTTCCTAATGGTGTTATCAGCGCGACGAATGGCAGATCCGCTAGGCTTAATCCTTTTCCAAGAAAAACGATATTACCCTTCTTTCACATTCCGAGGACATTCCGAATCAGTACTGCTGGGCTAAGGAGGGATAGCAAATCAAACCAAACTTGTTCGTATGGTTGGTACTAATCTGACCAACTGTGGTACACGTTTCAGGATCACGCGTCTAACACGGATTACTAGACAGTGTGTTTATCCGTGGTGTAGGGCGCAAAAGTGTCGTCGTGGTGAGGATCCATCCTGTGGGCCTTGAGGCATGCGTTTGCCTCCCCCCCTTTCCATATGACCATACACATCCATCACGCTGTGGTTCATGTGTGCCGGTGGTCGACCGTCCAGAAGGGTGCTGCTTTCGGCGAGATTCCTCCGGTTCGGTACTTCCACCGCGTCCTACTGTGGATGTGATTGGAGGAGGTCGCCAAGGCACAAAAATGCATCTGTGGCCAAAGAAGCAATTCGAGACCAGAACGATGGCATACGGCCTGGACTCTCGCTGTTTGTACGCAGACAGTAATTCGGGTCGGACGAACTTGGAGGGAGATGGAGATTGAGTCGAAAGCACTGGCCGGTTCAGCTGACAATGTCTCGCTGTCTTGCGCTTTTGACTTTTTTTTATTTGCTTGTTCTTTCCTCACCCACTCGCTGTAGCCCCATCTCGACGTACTTGTGCGTTGCTTTCCCCATTTGTGTAGCAAACAATGGAGAGCGCGATTTCTAGGGGGTGGCGTCGTCGTCATTAACATGCTTCGCGTTTTTGGAGATGCATACCGAGGGGATGCCAGCGGTGACGTGCCCGATAAGCCAAATGTCCCTACCGAATGGCAATCCTTGGACTATCCCGTCTTCCTTCTTCCTCTCGCCCATGCCGGTGCGATACGGATGGCAGATATCGGTCCACGTTTTCTCAGCCCGCGTTCCGCGAACCAAGGGCAGACGTGTCATCACTATTGTATGCGCTCTCCCAGGCCACCAACGACCGCGTCTTATCGGTACCATTGTAATCTATCGCCGTGGACGTCTTGGCCAATATAAAAAATAAAGGAAAAGGGATGCGCATTCCTATCGACGACGCCGGCACGTTGAGAACAAGCACCTGCCGGTATGCGATATTGCATGTCGGAATGCGCACCCACCGACACAGCCCAGTCACTAAGTTCGGCCCCTGGACGTCTCGCGACCCGGGCACACAAAAGTCACAGGTGTCATTCACAAGCGAGATGGGGCTGAGCGTGACAGATCTGAGACGCGACACGCACCCAAGAATTCGACAGAGAAGAAAAAGAAATTTGCCCCTGTTCTTATTCGTTTTCGGGAACCGCCTCGCTCTGTTTCCACTCCTTGTGCTTCGTTCGGCATCTACATCCATAAGCAAGATCACGTGAGCGTGGCCGTCATCATCACCCCACAACGTCGTGCCCCGAGGTGATGGATCGTTTTTACTCCTGCTTGCTTGCTCGCTCACCATGTGATTCTGAATGCTTTTTTTTTTGTTCTTATCGTGGTAGGCACCACGCGCGAAGCCAACGTGTTCGAATCGCCTGGTGGTCACTGGTCACGTACACTCCAATGTGACCTGGTTGGGGACGAGACTCTAGGCATGCTTTGAAAACAATGAGAGGTGGAAGAAAAAGGGAAAGCGTCGGGGCAAAAACACTGATACCAATGATGATCGATGATCAGTGTCCGATCAAAGGGAACCAAACCGGACCCGAGCACGCCCCGATAACGAAAGCCCTGGGCCAATTCAATGCCTTGCGAAGAACGGGCCAGGGGTGTATGTACATCCTACATACATTTGTACAAAAAGAGCGAGACTCCGGGGAATTGCGGACTGAATAGAAATGGATCGTACCTTGGGGTACAAGTAGCAAGAAAGGGACCGAGGACAAGTGCTGCGCCTGACGATGATCCTTCCGGCAGAGTGGCATGGTATGGCGTATGGACTCCCAGTGGGGGCGCAAGACGATTTCGAAATGTACCGTTTTCTGCTGTTTCTCGGCTTCCTGCTAAACACGTGTAGGCAGTATTTTTTTTTTTGTTAAACGCCAGGAAACACATTGCACGTTTGTACGGGAACGCATGTGGGGCTCATGATGCATGTATTGTAGTCCTCCTTCCTCGACAAGAAAGACTCAGAAAAACGGAACAAAAAAAGGGATTCGGTCCGGAGAAGGAGATGAAGGAAATGACGAATTAAGTGAAAACGTTATATTTATATACTTTGACCTAAATATACTTATATGCAATATACGGTGTGCGCCCACGAGGAGGGGAGAGAAGGAGGGGTACATGCAAATGCAATCGAGAGCGCGTCCATGCAATGACAATAACATCATACCACCAGCACCAACACGCACGCACGGGGCAAGGATGAGCGCGAGTTGTCTCCAACCCAACCCTAACTCCCTCTTTTCTTTTCCCTCTTACACACGTGGGATAACAATGACTCACGAGGATCCTGTCCGAGTTGGAAGAAGGGGAAGGCAAGGGTCTACTCGTGTCCAGACGCCACATTCCAAAAACATTCACCGAGCCAGAACCTCGCCCCTACTTATCCCACGTTTCAAGGTTCCGAGGCCAAGCACACCAAACGATAAGAGACAGGGTCCGAAAGAAGAAGAAAAAAAGGGAAAAAGAAAAGAAAAACTCTATCGAGGCATCTCATCACATCCATTGTCAACGTGGCGTTTGAGTGAATCAGAACGACTAAAGTCTTTCCGACAGAACCGGCACTTGTGCAGTACCGGTGACGTGGCATGGACGGTTTCATAGTGTCGTCGACGGTCGTGCAGACGCGTAAAGGAGCGATCGCAGAGGTCGCATGGGTAACGTTCGCCGGCGGCAACGACAATTGTGCCGGTGTGGGTGCTGTTGGACGCGGAGCCGTGTGGGGTGTTGCCTCTGCCGCTCGTACCGGTGGCGTGTGCCGTAGACGCGGAGGGCGCGTGCATGACGTGCTGTGGATTTGGGGACATGTGATAATAGGGTTCGACGCTCGACCGAGAACGTGCCGAAGAGGCAGGTGGGGTAGACGAATAAACTTGGTACGCTTGGGAAGGGGTTGGGATAAACTGGTGGGCGAGATGAGCGTGCTGCCGACATGTCTGTTGGTTTAGGTGAGCTGAGGGGCTCGGCGTCGCGTACGAGCTCGTCGGGGAGCTAGGGGAGGGGTAGTGCTCGATGGCGGTCGGCTGGGAGGAGGCCGCGTAATACGAGCGATGGTCGTCTGAAGGGCTCTGGGTGGCGTATGGTGAGTAGGAGTACTGGGAAGGGATGTTCTGCTGGGCTGCGGAGAGACAAGGTATGAGAGAGGCGAAAATGGATGACACAAAGTGACGCACCGGGGGGCAAGTGGCTGGCTGGGGTGACAGCGGCGTATGACATGGTGGAGTGGTGCTGAGACGGATCTGGATAGGACGAGGCATACTCGCCGGCAGAGTGGGACGGATGGGTAGCGGGATGTGCTTGGTGAGCAGAGTTTGGATAATGGTTGTACTGCATTGGAGGAGACGGTATTGGGAGGAGGGCAACGGAATGAAATGCAAGAGGGCAAGACTCGAGGGAAGGTTATATACGAAACTGTTGTAATAGGATGGGCGTCGCCTGCCATAGCATGTCTTAGCAACGTACCTTAATGAAAGGATGTGTTACTCAATCATTACCTCTCAGAGAGTATAGTAAAGCCGGGATGCGAGCACACGCCCATATCATTCCGGTAGTCATCGTGAATTCGGAGGAGACGGGAGCGATAGCGGACACGGGGCGAAGCGTGTCGAGATCTGGAGAAGGGCGATGTCAGTCCAGGGACGCTTTGGATTCGGTTCGACGATGGCGTTGGAGGTGTCAATGGAGTGGGATTGGCCGGGGGAGAACTTGAGAAGGCCCCAATTGGACAAGTTCTCTGTACGAAGATGCGACAGACGAGATCTCGGCACATTCGATGGCCTGAACAGAACAAGATGCGGCTGCGCAACGCACCACACGCGCGCTTTCTCTCACACGCGCACACTGAGCCATGCCGTCAGAGAAGGAGGAAAAAAAAATTCAAGGCGAGATCTGGCGGAGACGCATAATTGGCTAGACTATTCCAAGTTCGGTTGGGTGGGAGAGTAAGTACCTGAAACTTCAAGTTGACTTTCGAGATCGAGAAGAGATCGTCCCTGGTACCGTAACAGCGATATATCAAGCACTTAAAATCTACGTATGATGCACCCCATACGGCATCTTGATATGGGGGCCCTTCAAAATCTCCTTCAACTTGAAGCACGCTCCTTTCATGTAACGTTAAGCGGAAAGATCTAGTATGCAGATGTGACTCCACCTGCGCACAGCCTACAGAAGAGAAGAAGAGAACAGGATTATCAGATACATCCCCCTCCGCCAAACTCCACCCCCGCTTGGTCACTCTCACCCAAGCACGCGCCCATTAACCTGTACCGAATGTCGGTGTCGTGAGAATGTGTCCCGCTATCGGGCAATCACGAACCAGCCCCGAGGGGATGCCGGAAAATGCCAGCTAGGCAAGCCATATTACTTCACTGGTGCCATCACATCCCGTCGGTGAGCGACGGGCTCAGTTTTTGCTGGCAGATGATGCACCAACAAACTCGGGATCGATGAGCGCTCGTCCATGTCAGATTAGTCTCCCCACCCTCTTTTTAGTAGACGTCTTGCTGGATCCCTATTCTTTCCCAGAATCGTTACATTCCGCCGAGATGCTCGATTTGCACCATTCTCATATGCATCGTAGAGGCGCGTAAGTGAACCACTGAGGCCCGTGCGAGTCTTTTTTCTCATCCGTTCGGGGCCGCGCGCACGAGACGTGTAGCGGGCTTTTGGCAGCCATGACGTGTTCCCGCGACCGTACCGCGATCGCAACCTCTCTTGTCGCATGGTCCGTCGTTGGCGTACATCGCGCAGGCCCACCGTCGGCATGCACGCACGATCTCGTCTGCCATCTGCCCGAATTGATGCAGGTAATGCGTAAATATGTACATATTTATAAAAGGACCGGACGGGGATAGGGAGGGGGACGACCATTGACATGATGGTGATCTCGGGAGCGACAACTTGAAGAGGGCATGCGGGGGTTTGGGTTTGGTTCTATCCCGAAGTCCGACATCCGACCCAACCGAAACCCGTTTATCCGACACCCGGCATTTTCCAACAAGACCAAACTGTCAAGGCCTTGCCGCGACGTCTTGTGTCGACGATTACACATACGCGGGTGCCGGTGATGGGCATGGGAAGGAATTGGAGGAGCACCCCAAATACGAATAGCTTCGCAGCCAAGTGTCAACGGCTTCTTCTTCTTCCGCGAGGTCGTGAAGAGATTGTGACGAACAAAGACTGCGCTGCAACGCGACTGCCTCGAGGACGGAGCCAAGGCACACCTGACGCCCTGGCAAATAAAAATTTCCGTGCTACGCGCGTTGTGGTCGCAAACCTAACCTTGCCCCAGGTTGCCCTGTGCTACAGGCATGCACACATAAAAAAGTGATTTACCGAGATGCTGTAGACATACTTTTACGCACCGACTGATATAGGACTGAGCCCTGAATCCGCCGAGCGCAGGGTGACGATGGGGGGATTGTTTTTATTTCATTTTAATTAATTTTTTTCTCTGACGAGATCGGTATGTCAGCGATGTGCAAATACGGACAAACAGCCGTGCAGTCGCGACCAGAATTTGGAGCGTCATCACCAAAATGGCTCCCTTCGACCTCGACGCGTGTATCGAACAGCTTCTCAGCAAACAACTCCTACACGAGGCCCTCCTGCGTGAAATATGCGAAAAAACAAAAGAAGTGCTCATGAGAGAGTCAAACGTCGTACACGTCTCCGCACCAGTCACCGTCGTCGGTGACATTCATGGGTGAGCGCATCTTCATCCACGCTCCGTCGACGCCACTCAATCATACAACAAGTCAGTTTTACGATCTCATCGAGATATTCCGTATAGGCGGTTATGCCCCTCATACAAACTATCTCTTTCTTGGTATGTGCCGTCCCAACACCACTACCAGATGAGATGACTCACGCTTTCCCAGGGGATTATGTCGATCGTGGCCTCTTTAGTGTCGAAACCATCTCTCTTCTGACGTGTCTCAAACTAAGATACCCTGATCGCGTCCAGCTCATCCGTGGCAACCACGAATCCAGGGCGGTCACCCAAGTATGTCTTTTCGGACCACTCCTCGCCTTTCTCCTGACCTCCTCTCCACAGACCTATGGTTTCTACACCGAATGCGTTCGCAAATATGGCTCGTCACACGTGTGGACCTACTTTACAGACATGTTTGACTTCTTGACGCTCTCCGTTGTGATCGATGACCGGATATTTTGTGTTCACGGCGGTATGTGCTGTGTAGGCACATCAGGGGGTGGTTTTGATAAATGACTGGTTCGCTAGGGCTCTCCCCTTCTATCCATTCAGTCGATCAGATCAAGGTCGTCGATCGGTTTCGAGGTAGGTCCTCCCTTTTGTCGCTTCTTGTTCGAGGCTCCGCACCTCATGGCTTGGAAATGGGTTCGCTTGGCAGAAATACCTCATGAAGGTCCCATGGCCGATCTCGTGTGGTCAGATCCAGATGCAGAGAAGGAAGACTTCGCAATATCACCCAGGTCAGTGTGGTCTCTCCCACAGCAGTGGTAGGCGTGTGGGTGGCTAGGCTCCACATCCTCCACAGCCCCCCCTTCTATTTCTTCCCCCACGCGCAGAGTGCTGATGTTCCCTTGCTTCGTATCGTATCGCTGTGTCGATGTATCCAAATAGAGGTGCAGGATACACCTTTGGTTCAGGCGTCGTCCACAAATTCCTCGAGACGAACAACATGTCGCACATCCTCCGCGCACACCAACTTTGCATGGAAGGCTATTCGTCCCTTTTTGACAAACACCTTTCCACGGTATGGTCCGCGCCCAACTACTGTTATCGTTGCGGTAACTCGGCGAGTATTCTCGAAGTGGGGCCAGGTGGAACTATGTACTTTAACGTGTTTGAAGCTGCACCGGAGAACGAGCGGGATGGTCCGAGTCATCAGGCGGCGCAGAGTGCGGGTGGTAAGGTGGGTGATCAGTGTCTCGCCTGGTTTTTGCTAGGGGGAGACCTCGTTTGCGTTGACACCAACGGCGTGCTGACACATGTGTTAGCTTCCAGAATACTTTTTGTAGATGCTCCGCTCCGCTCACCCTACCCTCCTTCCGCCGACGTGGGATCTGCGATCATGCATGTGGGCGACCCGTATACATACACCCTCTTACTCGTCACCGTCACCGTCACCCTCTTAATGCATTGTTATCGTTATCGTCACCTGTTCTCTTGGGACGCGTTTCGGACGTTATATCCGTGTGGTATCATGCCTTGCCTTGTTGCACCCACCCCTTGGTCCTGTAACCCTGAGCCTTTTGGGTGTCATCGCCCCCTTTTTTCATTGGATCGACGTGGATGAGGTCAAATCGATGATTGATCGGAAGGACGACGTCATGATGTGTTTTGGGTTGTACGTTTGTTACAGGGTCGATTTGGGCCCTATTTGTGTTGAAGGGGGCATCACTGGAGAGTATTCGTGGTCGAGGAGCGGTACGTTGGATAGATCGGATGAGCGTCCACGTAGACTAGACTAGATATATGACGACGCGCCCAACGCGTTGAGTATGGACGCGTTATCGCTTGACGAGACTGAGACGCGTCACATCACCGCATATCTCCGGTATTTGCGTCGGGGTGGTTTGATCTTCGACCTTTTTTTTTGATCCCCAGATCTCGACCGATTGGCGCAAGCTAAAAAGTTTGCGCGTCAAAGGACCTAAAGTCGAGCTTTTTTTTGCCTGGCGTGACGTCGGGTTCTTTTCGAGTGATAACAGTCCCAGTCCGAGACCCGCCGCAGGGGATGTGGGATTCCGGGAGTGATAGATATGTAGATGATTTACCGGCCCTGACCAAGGCCTGGTTTTTTGGATTTGTGGGTGGGTGGTGTAGGTGATTGGGATACCGATTATTGACCGAGAGACCCCTGGCCAAAGACGATCTGAATCTTCAATGTCATGAAGTGGGACCCTCCGAATCACGGACGGATCATCACGCGTTGCTGCCAGCTGTCCGCGTCCGTGTGCTAGGACGCGATTGTGCGTGGGTGTGGGTGTGGTGTAGCGTCCTGTTCAACGTACAGCGTGGTGCGGTTGGACACGCGTCGTGTTCGTGCGCGCTGCGCGTGACGCGTCTATAAGATCCACGTACAGCCAGATAGGGCGCAAGATGAGGCGTATCAGTTATCAACTGGTTATACCCCTGTGTCACGGTGTTGTGTGTGACACGCAACCTCGAAGCAGTGAAGAATCAAGATATGGCCCCAAAACGACCTCATGATCGCCGCTAGTGTCAGTGGGTCACCCACTCGGAGACAGATCTTCACTCCGACGACCATCATGGCCCGCAATGCCGTCAGCTGTGCATCGTGCAGCGTTTGGCGTTTCGACACGCGTCGCATTCGCCTTCCTGTTCATGTGTTAGTGAGACTTGAACAATCTCCGCAACAAACCTACCCAACACCCGCGTGAACAAATCCAGCTAGTGACTGGCACGGGCAACGATGCAAGACACGTACTGGGCTAATCTTGACTGTGGGTGCACCATGACCCCGGACCGCGGGTTCATGTCCGTCATGTGTCGGGAATCGGGGGTACCATTCTACGAGTACCCGTTGGTGTAGTCTTGTTCAACGTGCAGCGTGTGGACGCACGTTCGTGTCCATGTTCCTGTTCGCGTACGCGTCGCACGTGATCGCGTGCGGCGCCTTTCTCGAGCCGGGTTCG
>JBBPRA010000344.1:0-28447 GCA_038092775.1 Boletus rubescentipes | reverse complement strand
CGGGGTGATAAATCGGGCGATCAGGACAACAACAACGTGGGTGGGGGGGGGGGAAGGGGAACTTCGTGATGGGCATCGCCTCGCGATGCGATCAATTCATAACCATAACGCGTTCATTATACCTTGTGGATAATGACATGATGGCATGATGCGTGAGAGAGGGAGGAGGGGACGGGCTGCGCCGGGGTTCGGTGGGTATGGGGGGGGGGCGTTGCGTGGTGGTTTGATGTCCCTTGACGATGACGACGACGCACGACGCACGACGACGAGGCGTGTGGGGTTGTCTAGAACGTGAACAATGGATGACAGATTGAATGGTCTAGATGGCATCAGAATCCATCGTACTTGTCAGTGCCTTGGATTGATGAATGATGCGATCTTCGCGCTCTTTTCATAGACGTGTGGCTATTATTAAGTGTCGTTAACGTACGCGATAACGAGCGGAATACGGCGTATGGTGTATGGTGTGTATGGTGTAGAGAGGGAGAGCGTCCGAACAGGACCAAAGGATGAAGCAAGTCAACACAGATTCTAAAGGAAACAATTGTAGGAATGTCAAGGGTGGGTCTAGCTAAACATACTCTAGCGGGGGTTTTTTTTAAAAAAAAAAAAAGATTGTATGGGGGTGGATAACTAGGACTAGAAACTAGGCTAAGTATAGTGTGCAAGGACCATAATTAGGGGTACGAGGGAAGGGCTACAAGGGGGATTCAGAATAGGTATGCGGATGGGATGGGAAACCTGACGAGCAAGGACCGTGCCAGAGCAACCCGAATTCGGGAACACGTGGTCCGCCGCCAGTAGAGTGGCAAATATGGGTCGACGTGTCCGTGTCGCAGTGAACAGAAAAAGGAAACAAGGAGGGGGGGAAAAAAAAAAGAGGGGCAGGAACGAGTGATTACGAGTGAGAGGCTAGCGTTGGACGAGAACTAGTGTATGCTGTAAATGTAGGGAAAAAAAAAGGGAGGATGAGCGAGACAACAACATGATTAAAACTGTACGACGTGGGGTAAATAGGGAGGCAAAGTGCCACACGCGCACATGCACACAAGGGAGTCGAAACACACACGGGGAGCACGGTTTTCATAAAAAAAAGGGAAGCAAGGCGAGAGAGCGTCATGTGTGTTCGTGGAGAGAGCGTAAAAATAACGAGTGACAATCGTAACGCAGGAGGGGTAGCGGTTGTGGTGATTTTGCGTCGACCGGAAAACATCCAGGGACCCACTCATCGCGCATGACGGCATCCCGATAGGCGTGCGATCACGCTTCGCCCACAGTGTCGTCCGATCTCGCGTGTCCTTGCCCTGATCCAGAAGCACGCAGAGAAGACGACGCGGAGGTGGAATGCCGCTGAGCACGAGAAGACGGGATTATGTGATGGAGAAGAGGAGGATCAAACTGCCCGCTCCGGCGTGGTTCGTCTGAGAAGGAATAAAAGTGGCGACCACGCGGAGACAGGTCGTGCGGGGAACGATCGTGGAGGCCGACGGCGGAGAAGCTGGTCCTTGCCGAGCCCGACGGGTGGGACCAGGATGCAAACTCGGGGCGGGTGAACGGTACAAAAGTGTGTGGATCCCATTGCGGCTGTGGTTGCAGCGCAAAGGGGGGAGGGAGACCGCGAGAGACAGAGCTGCTACCTGGTTCGACGGGCGTGTTGCCAAGCGTGTGCGAGGATGGGAAAGAGAACGTTGCAGGTTCGGTACTGCTGCGTGATTCCAAGGCACCGAGGTGGATGGGAGCAAGTACTCTGGAAAAGTGAGGAGGGGAATCGACATGGGTCGCTTGGGGCCGTGGTGCCAGGCCGTGTGTACTCCCGCGAGAATCACCAGTGGACATACCGTCGGGGGGGTGAGAGTTTCCCAGTAAGGATTTGGGACTCGTGAGCGTCCGTCGGGGAGGATCCCGTACTTCTGCGGAAGAGTGTCTGCGCTGATGAGAAGACCAGCCGGGCATGCCTGGACCGGACAGGGGAGGGTTTGAGTCGAGCGACCCTGCGGAGCGGGCGCTGCTGGGACAGGATGGCGAGACCTCAGAGGGGGGACCACCGGAGGGAAAAGAGGAAGAGGAAGGACCGGCGGTGGTGATGATAGGAAAGGGACCAAACTGAGGAGGACGCGTCAAGGGGCCAGACTCGGCCTGGGGACGTCTTGCCTTTTGCCGTTGGTTCTAGAGAACAAGATGAGGATGAGAGTGCGCAAACGAGTGAAATACCGACTTGGAACCAGATCTAGACGAGAGGTGAGTAGAGGTGGATCCAAGGATGGTCTGGACACACCTGCACTTTGCGCGCGCTTAGGCCAATTTGACGACCGACATCTTCTCGCATGGCAGTTGTGGGGAAACGGGACTGGGAAGGTAGTATAAGAGGGTCGGAATAGCAAAAGAGGGCGGGAAGCGAGGTACCTTTGCGAGAAGAGCATGTAGAACGGCAGACTGGTGCGGCGTGGTAAGCGTGCGGGTGCGCTTCTTTTTTTGAGGGGGAGAGGTTTGCTGGGCAGAGCGTTCGGAGAGTTGACTGCGCTCTGCCTCGGTCTCGTTGTCAGCCATTCCGCTCTGAGAGGAGTCGTCGGAGCTGGGGGAGGCACGTTCGGCGGCCATATTTGTGTGTCGGGGGGACGTGCGTCGTCTTTTAGTTGGACGGTTGGCGCTTACGTCCAGGACTGGCGGCAAGTGACCCTGAGGGGACGTGAGATCTGCGGTCGGATGTAAATTGGGTGGGTCGTATGGTCGTGAAGAGGAGAGGATGATATTAACGGAGGGAGTAGTAGACATGTAGCAGGAGTAATGAACGAGTTAAACGATCGTCTGTACTAGGAGGTTCATTAAACTCACGCTCCCGGCTCATGTTTACAAAATTCGCATCACAATGTTTGTCTGTTCATTTCGCCCAGGGAGTTTCCATGGCGAACTGCATTAATTATCCTCTACAACAGTATAACCAACTGCAACGCGATCTCAGTCCGTCGATCGTATTTATTTAAACTTTGTCACCATGCGGGCGCGCCCCGGTGATAGCGTACGTACGGAGTGGAGGGATGAAACAGGACGATCAGCGGTACCAAGGGTCGGATAGTTGGTCCGGCAAGTCCCGAGCAGTGCTGAAACGCAGCGTCGACTTGTCGTCCCTGCACTCATGTCGTACTTTCTCCCTCATCTCCCCTCCGGTTGGCACGTCGACGAAGCCATCAAGTCTGAAGAAGACCGCGTCGTCGTCATCCGCTTCGGTCATGACTGGGATTCCCAATGCATGACAATGGACGAAACCCTTTACTCGGTCGCAGAAAAGGTTCAAAACTTTGCCGTCATTTACTTGGTGGACATTACTGCCGTCCCCGATTTCAACAAGGTTGCTCTGTCGTCCCTGTCTCGCGATCGAACTCATCGGCGGAATTAGATGTATGAATTATACGATCCCTGTACAGTCATGTTCTTTTATCGGTGGGCATCTACCCATCTCCGATCGGGCAATGTGTTCATCTGTCATAGGAACAAGCATATCATGATCGATCTGGGCACCGGTAACAACAACAAGATGTGCGTGCTTTGCTCTTTGTGGTTTTGCGTCTGACGTGCCATCAGCAACTGGGCCATGGACAACAAGCAAGAGGTCAGTGAGCATGTCGTCTCCCGCATCCGTACTCACGCTTGCCAGCTGATCGACATCATCGAGACCGTCTACCGCGGTGCCTCAAAAGGGCGTGGTCTCGTCGTCTCACCAAAGGGTCCGCCTACCTTGTTTATTGCTGTCGCGCTACTAACTTGGCCCATTAGACTACTCGACTCGATACAGGTACTAGTAGTAGATGTAGTACTTGAGGGCAGGCAGTGTCGCGTCCTTGATGACATAATCCAATACACTTTGTTTCTCCTCGTCGTGCACAATGTCCGCGAGCCCTTCCCCGTCGTCCCCAACCCATTTCATGTCGTCCGTCGCGCCGAGCACCGTCGCGTCCTCGCCGCCCCCCACAGAAGACGACACACCCCGGGTACGTCCATTCACAACTCGCCCATGCCATTCTCACCCCACCAGTCCTCTGCGGTCCCAGACACTGTCGAAGACGTCGTACGCGCCTTGTTCATCTTTTATCCCCATTCTCATCTGCGCACAGCAATTCCGAGACCGATTCGCGCGTCTCGAACGCCTCCTCGAGAAATCGTTTACGTACTCGAATCTCCTCGGTCAGCAAATGGACAAGGAGAAACGCACATCCGCATTGCGCGCCGCGATGCACGTCGCAACCCCCTCGGACGCCACCACACGCAAACGTGCCATGCGCAAACCACCCAAACGACGCGTCGCCGAGGAAGAAGCCGCGCTCGACAAGCCGTTGGCCGTAGAACCTGTGGATGCGGCAACCCGTCCAAAGTTTTTACAGCCTGCGTTGGTGACCGGGGGCACGCTGAAAGACTATCAACTCGAGGGCGTCGAATGGATGGTGTCCCTCGACAAGAATGGCGTCTCGGGTATCTTGGGTGCGTGTATGCGTCGACTATCTCGAGTGCGTGGTTGACACGTCTGTAGCGGACGAGATGGGGCTGGGAAAGGTGAGTGTCCGGTCGTCTCGCTCTGTCATGCAACCAACGTGCATCAGACGCTTCAAGCCATTGCATTCAACGCGCATCTCCGTGAGCTGGGCCATTTCAGGCCGTTTTTGATCGTGTGTCCGCTCAGTGTCATCCACAACTGGATTGACGAATTTCGTCGGTTTGCACCCGCCGTCAGTGCCTTCGTCGTTGTTGCACTCGTATGCTCACGACGTCTGTAGATCCCGGTATGTATGTACCACGGCCCGCCTGACGAACGTGCCGAGCTACGACGCGCCGTGATGCGTGAGCCAGATGACGGGTCCGAAGCGGTCGCTGCACCTAGCGAACGGATCATGGCCTTGCGTGGCAAAGCGCCAAAAGGAAATGGTAAGACAGCCAAAGGAAAGACGCGCAAGAGCAGTCGTGTCAAACGACGCAAAGTCGATCTAGACGGGGATGATACGTCGGATGACGAAGAAGAGGACAAGGACGACCGTGGACATATACCTGCTACACGACATACCCCGAAAAATACACTGCCGCGTCAAACCAAGGAAACATTTCCGGTCGTCGTCACCACGTATGAAATGATCATTCGAGATCAGCCCTATTTGTCAAAGTACAATTGGGGCTACATCGTCGTCGACGAGGGCCACCGGTTGAAAAATCTCAATTGCAGACTCATCCAGGAGATTAAGAAATACCCGAGTGCGGGACGGATGATTTTAACCGGAACGCCACTCCATGTGCGTACCTGCCAAACGTGGGTGTCGCGTGTATTGATGACCGGCAGAATAACCTTGCGGAGCTGTGGTCCCTACTCAACTTTATTCTTCCTGACATCTTTGATGACTTGGACACTTTTCAGGAGTGGTATGTCGGCACCGTCCGCCTTGTATATATTTCGCTTCCGTTTGCCGAGTAACCTCACGTCAACGCTAGGTTCAATCTTGGCACCCTGCAATCCCGCCTATCGCCCACCCAATCCACCCACCTGATTTCCACGCTCCACGGCATACTCAAGCCATTTTTATTGCGTCGTCTCAAGGCCGACGTGGAAGGCCTCCTACCACCGAAAAAAGAGTACGTTATTTACGCACCACTGAGTGTGAGACAGCGAGATCTGTACGACGAGATTGTCGAGGGTCGTATACGTCGGTTTTTATTAGCCAAGGGCATCGAGGATCCGTCGGCGGAGAAGAAGGACGAGGTGGATGTGAATGCGCCAAGGCAGTTGAGAGGCGGTAAGCGGAGGAGGTATGACTTGGATGGGAGCGATGACGAGTATTTTGAACGGATGGAAAAGGGGGAGGAGGGAACGAGAAAGAAGGAGGACGAGGTGGCAGAGCTCGGACGACAGTATCAACTGCGGGAAAGCGGTACGTGGTCGCGCAACTACGCTGGTCGATGCTCACGGTGGATAAATAGTCAAGGGCGTCAACAACATGCGCCTTCAAAACACGGTGATGCAACTGCGCAAGGCATGTTCGCATCCGCTGTTGTTCCGGGATCCGACGGAGTCGTTGCCGGAGACAACGGAGGAGTTGGTCGATGCGAGTGGCAAGATGATGTTGCTCGAACGACTGCTGGACGCCCTGTTTCGCACCAAGCACAAGGTGCTCTTGTTCAGCCAGTTTACGACCATGTTGGACATTATCGAGGTGTGTGTGTGCCATCTCAGAATCTGCAGTATTGCTCACCGCGAGGATAGACATGGGCGACTGAACTCAAACAGTGGCGGATTTGTCGTATCGATGGGTCGACGAGCCCGTTGGAGCGCCGTGAGCAGATGAATCTGTTCCAGAAAGCGGGTGACAGATCGGACGCGCCCATGTTGTTCTTGTTGAGTACGCGCGCGGGGGGACTGGGGATTACCTTGACCGCTGCAGACACGGTCATTTTCTATGATCAAGACTGGGTGCGTGCTTTGGCAATTGGGGGGGGCGTGCTTTGCTCACGGTGCGGTAGAACCCACAAATGGATATCCAAGCGCAAGACAGGGCGCATCGGATCGGACAGACCAAGCCTGTGCTCGTGTTCAGACTGGTAACGGCGCACACGGTCGAGACACGTATTATGCAGCGTGCGACGGAAAAGCGCAAACTAGAAGCGTTGGTGATTGCCAAGGGTGCGTGATCTGTGCGATGGCGATATCGACGTTGACGGGCGTGGGCAGGCAAGTTCAAGATGCCAGGCCAAGTGGGTCGTACCAAGGCAGACAATATCGCCGACATGGCTGCTGCCTTGCTCCGCCTCGAAGGCGATCACATTGAAGTCGTCCCCGAGACACAGGAGGGCAAGGCAGGTGTGTTGAGCGAGCGGGATTTGGCGCTGTTGTTGGATCGAAGCGAGGCGGTGTATGCGGATCGACGCAAGGGGTGGTCGAGCGAGGGTGCAGGTGCGGGTGCGGGTGAGGAGGGAGCGCGGAAGGCGGCGTTTGCGGTGTATGAGGCGCCTGTGCATGGGGGGAATGAGTTGGTGGCGAGGCTTATGGGGGAGGACGTGGCAGAGTAGGATGGGATGGGATGGGATGGATGGTGTGTGCATTGTGACTCGGATGTATTCGAGGGTGGTTTTTGCTTCGTTTTGTTGCGGATTTTTCTACTTGGATCGATTCAGGCGGCTGTCGGTCGTTGTCCGACATGATCAAAACTGCAGCGGTACCCGGGCGTACGACAAGGGACTTGGCTTGGGTTCAAACTCACTTGGGCTCACTGGCGAGCGAGTCCACACTAGAGAATCGCACAATTGGATGGGACGCGCACCTCCCTCCGAGGCGTCTACGGTTTGGATAGCAGTCCCTGTGGGTATTGCTCCAAGACTATTCAAGATGTTTGACCTAGCCAGCTCCCTGGCTTTGACGGTCGTCGCCCTAGACCTCCCCGGCGTTGTTCCCATCATCCTCCGGTGCTCGTTGCGGTGGATTCATTGCATCCGCCAACTTGAAGCATGGACGTGATCAACGAGTCTTCACTGACCACTTACGTGGATCACAAGCCCTCTGGGTTGCGATTCATGTCGCACGCAAGTATTAATGAAGTGCTTCTAGCTTGTCGTTGCATAAATGAATGACATTGGTCAGTACGACATGACCTTGACAGGCTACTACTGTCGGTGTCGGTGATTAGGAGGTCCCGAACGACCGCATTTGGGAGGCTTGAAGCGCTCCTTGGATCCGGGCCCCCTTCGCAGCTCCGCAATCCAATCCAACAGTCGTTGATCGATCACGATTTACGATAAACCCATGACAGTATGTATCCTCACACTGGAGCTATCGTTACTAATCGACAAGTGTCACGGTGGTCTCACCAGGATAACTCAGGTGTGTTGAGCGGCGCAGACGCGATCGCTTCCAGCCTGCGGCATAACTGACGTTGCGGATTGCAGGCTCAACTGGCTGTCCCCCAAGGGCTGGTCGAGCAACGTTCCTGGGTTAGATAAGCTCAAACTCCTCCATGCCAACGTCATTGAAGCATCACCCAGCCAGCATCCGGAACGTCCTTTACGACATGAACACCGGTGGTCAATTCGTCCTTTCCTCTAAGGATCCTTTTCAGCCCGACGCGGAAGGTCTTTTATTTTTACAACATGGCATCTGACGAATGTATTCGGGTTTTGGTGGTTTGGAGACACTTGTTGTCACGAAAGCAGTGACACGCGCCGCAGTCGCTCAACTCCAAGGTGAAGCTTGCAGCATTGTTCCCCACCCTCGGAGATCTTGTATGAGATGATCTTTCAAGGTCAGCCCCATTTCTCAAAGTGTTACTTATGTTCGTCATCGACGAGGGCCACATCATCATCAATTGAAGAACCTCGATCGCAGACTTATTTAGGAGATCATGAAATACCCGAGTGCGGGGGGATGATGTTGACAGCCAGAGAGCGGTATGTCGGCGCTGTTCCCCTTGTTGTTCGCTTAGTTTGCGAGTATGGTCTCACGTCAACGCTAGGTTTAATCAGGATCGTGCCAAATGCTTCATCTCGACTCCCTTGCACAAGGTTACGTTGCGTGTAAAGTGCTACTTAGATGTGGGCCGAGTACTGGATACTCACTAATAAATGTATAATATGTAAGCGACCCGACCGCCGCGCTGAGCTGTTACACCAAAAGGTAGATATACTGAATGGTACTCATTCAGTATCACGGACGGTATATGCACTAGTTGGGGTAGGCCCCATGTGTTCGCCAACTCAACCGGCAACTTTCGGACTCGGATTGGGAAAGGTGCAGATAGTAACTGCAATAACCAAGACAAATCATGGTCCAAAACGCTGTACTGTACAACTGCCAGCAGCTTGAACGAACACCTATCGTACAATGCAAAAAAAAAACAAGATCAGAGCGAGACATTGTCAGTCCGGATCGTCCATCGATCATGCACAAAAAAGCAAGAACAAGAGAGACGAGATGGCAGCATGGCAGGGACCTAGTTTATTTTTTGATACTTTTCATTTTTTTTGTTGTGTTCGAATTTGCGGCCTAGTCGATCACATCGTGAACACGTCAATCTCCTTGATGTCCCCCGTCAAGTATGCCGGGTGCTGTTTCCCAGAAATACGTCACATCGTCATCACTGTTATTTAGCGCGTTCAGCGCCGACGGAGTGACTCGACACGTACCTTGAGCCCGACCAGCCGTTCGTCGTCGATCATCATCCCCGAGTAATCACCGGAGACGTACCGGCGTGCTTCGCAGTAGGGTAACCTGCTCTCGACGGTGTCTACAAAGACGTTTGGTATGCTGATGCTCGTGGGGTAGTAGACCCGTTCGAGGGTGGTTTTCCGCACCAACGGATCTACGTCCTCGTCCTCGGTGTTGGCATCGGCGTCATCGTCGTCAAAGGCACGGTGGACGTTGAAGTCGAGCACTCGGAGCGTGCTTTTTCCCATGTTGGATCTGGGGAGAAGCATCACGACACGTTGTCCATGGACATATCTATTATATACCGCCCGACGAACAAAATAGATCAGTTTCGACGCCGTGCGCATGCACAAGGTAACCCACCTCAACCACTGGAACGTCCCCACGTGGGGCAGAATCCGCGTATGCATCGGTCCCCACTCTGACCAAGGCACCTCCATCGCCGCGTTCGCACTTGCAACGCCCTTCTGGGACACGGCCACCTGCAAATACCGCTCCAACGTCCGATGATGGACAAACACGCACACCCTCGGACGCGTCCTCGGCCCCTCCATCGTCGGCAGATGCGCATACTGAACTGTCAGCAGGTGGATTCGCTCCTGGTTGGACGATACAAACGGTGTGTTGGGTGGACAGGTGGCGAGAAACGGACCGGTGTGTGTACCGATGCTGAGCACGCGCACAGAGGGGTGGACCGGGGGGAGTTGGAGAGTGGCCACGTGGGTAAGGGAGGTGGGTTCGGGTTGGGGGTAGGGCGGGGAAGAAGAGTCCGAGTCAGCGTTGGTGTCGGCACGATCACAGGAAAAAGTAAAAAGCTCGAGGAACCCGTTCCCGTCACTGGTTGTCACGAACAGCGCACGGCTATGTATGAAAGAAAAGTCCCATGTACCAGGTGGGAGGTTAGCACTAGCGCGATCCTGTCGCACGCATCCGAGGGTCAGTCAGTCAGCACACAAGACTCAGACGCCGCACGTTGGACGTACCACGACCAGGTGTCCCGTCTTCCAATTCCATATTGTAATGCGGGGTCGCGCGGGATCAACGCAATACATGATCCCCACAACGTCGTCGGCGATCTGTACGAACACGCTCGTGATGGGGTATAACACGTGCGTGCACAACACCGGCACTCTCGCCTCTGGATGCGTCTGGTTCGTCGACATCGTCCGAACGTGCAATTCCAATACGCCGGGAAAGGCGACCATTGCCATTGGGCTTTCGTTGTCATTGAGTGCACCGCACCACAGAAAAAGAAAGGACGCACAATCCAGCATCCTCCCCACCCTTGAATAACACCATCAAATCCTGCGACGGATCTATCGCGAAATCGCGCGTCGGAATACCCAAGTTCTCCCTCACAACCGTGCGGCCCTGGAGACCGTGCATTCCCGGAAGCCACGTCGCGGACATGGCGGTGCGTGAGCCAAAAGCGTGTGTTGATTCCTCTTGCTCTTCTCCATGCCCGTTTCCTGTCGCAAACTCATCCATGATTATAGCTGCAGGCCCAGGCCACCCACCCAACGCACTCCCAAGCCCACCGCCTCTACCCCCTTTCCGAGCAGTCGGCTGGGTCTTGCAAAACACACCTCCGACGAGCTCGTAGGCGCAACACGGCCCAGGCATCGGCACCGTCACGCACTGCGTCCAGCTCAATGTCTTCCATGCTTTTCGGAGCTGACGAAGCCGAGCGAGGCGATCAGCGGATGTCGTGAGGACACCAGGCTGGGAGTGAGAGGTGGTCCGAGTCTGCCAAGGAGTGGGAACCGTGAGAGAACGAGAGAGGAAGCGAGGACGCACATCAACATCAACATCACCATCCATCATTCCATCCCGCATGAGTTCCATCCGGTACTGCAGTTCCAGCGAAGCATCGATGACGTCTCTCAGTTGTCGACATACCTGGATTGATCATGGACAACGCTCGCGTGAGTCGACCCATCGAGAGCGAAAAGAAAGAAGATACGCAACGAGACGACACCAAACGACCGTAGGGCATGCCACAAGGAGACATATCACGGTGAGAAGCTCAGGAGGGAGATCAACAAGCGAGGTGCCGCGCTGAACGACCTCCAATGTTGTCGACATCGACGGCGATGGCGATGGCGATGGCAAATTGACAATCGATCAAGCACACGAAGAAAACTCGTGAGGGCCACGAGGCGAATTTATTGGATTTACTTTACTAGTGACTCTGGTACGTCTCGACCCCCACCAACGCATTCCTTATGCACAGGCGTCTCGTAGCAAATGCTGCCTTATTCCCACCAGTTCGCGTCCGTTGTTCACTTGACCATACCCCCATATGATCACCACATATCGGTGAGACCGTCCGCCTTGAACCGATCGTACCCACAATGTCAACAACACTGGGATCGAAAGCCACAAGGCGTGCCCACAAGAAAACGTAGGCAATCACCAACGCCCTCGTTTTTTCCTTTGCCGTCGCACGCTGCATAATCCGCATTCGATCGTGTGACCGTAACCACGCAAGCTTGGTTTGACCGATGCGATGCATTTTGTCACCATGCACTTGGATTGAGCACCTGGGCAAGAGCACTCCCACTGCTTGACTTTATCGTCTGCTGTACCTTTTTGATGATGATGGTATCAACACTGACACCGAGGATGACGACTCGGAAAATGCAGATTCATTACTACCGAAAACCACTCTCGAACGCAACAACTACCTTACGTGCATTGTCATCTTTGGACTTTTCTAAGAGTGAACTACTCTATTATGATTGTGAGACGTGCTGGGATGCTTGGGTGATTACTTTGTAATAATGAATGTACAGTACTGCTACAGCTGAATTCAAAAGGTAAAGTTTGCGTGTCTGAAACTCAGTCTGGTATGAGTAGGTCTTGTATGGCTCTCAACAATCTTTCTGAACCCTCCTCAAGTTAGCTTCATAGGGCAAAGCTTTTGCTTGAAACCCCTTGAGCACGAATTTCAGGAGTGTAGAAAAGGATACAGTTGCCAACTTGACATCATGTTAGTCCTTCTCAGGTTAGTCGAGCTGCATGAATCAACACCACATGGAAGGGTAAACTTGTCCATGAAGAAGCGGGGACAAACAACCCAACAAGAAAAAGAACTCGGATACGGGGAATCGAACCCCGAGCTACCGCGATCGAGTGAGAGGCGGTAATGTTAGCCGTTACACCATATCCGACATGTCCATCATTGCATACGGGTGCATTCGGTCACACATTCGCTGCTCCACCCTAACTCAAGGCGTATGCGGGCGCCGAGCGTCGTAGTGAAATTCCGCTCGCATTTGAATGAGTGGTAATGGACACTATTCATGAACTTGATCATCAATGGTTGCCTTCGTATCGCCAGCGCCACAATGATTGATATCGTGTATTATTAGCGCCTGTGGGTGTCTTGTGGACGTGTGACGGGTCGGATGACCTGACAGAATATTAACCGCTCAAAGAAACATTTATTGACCGGCCGGGACTCGACTGCGTTCCGAATGTCCCGTGCTCTCAGGATTGTCAGATGCGGGGACGACACGCGCCGGGTACGACAATACCCTGCTCAATCACTTGATCATCCCGGAGCAACTTGACAAGCGTGGATTGAATTGCACAGCGTTATAGTTTAGAAAAACAGATAAACGCTCGAGCTCTGGGCAGGAGTACTTTGATGGGAAAAAAAGGTGCGAGGGGAAGAATATGACCAAGACAAATCAAACCGGGCCAACGCACGCGATGCGTTGAATCAACTTGCAAGGGAAGACCGTAAACTAGGACCAAAAAAAAAAGAATAAGAATAGGAGGGTATGAAAAAAAAACGCGGGTACCAAAGGTATCAATAACTTCCAGCGTTGGAGGGCACAAAAGGACCACATTCGACAAAAAAAACGGCGAGAAAATAACGCAGGGAAACGTTCAATCCTATAAAACACGATCATACATTTTTTGAGTCAGGAAAACTAACACAGAAATGAAAACCGCGAGTTCGACAATTTGCGCCAAACATCACAAGAAGCATTGAAGTCGCCACGAGACCCTTACGGGACAAAGCCACCATAAGGATCGATGGTTGCGTACGATGTTGTGTACCTCTTCTCGGCATCCGGTGTTTGTGCGATACTGACACGAGCGGATGACGACTCCGGAGTAGGAGTAGTTGGAGTATAGAGTGTTCTCATGGTGGACCCATTAAAACTGAGAGTACGCGCGGGGAAAGCAATTGGGGAGGTAGGAGGGGATGTTATCTTGCGCGTGGCATACGCCCGCAACATATCGTCGGGCGACATGACGTTATCGGGCATTGGCATCATGCCAGAAGGTGGAGAAGTGGGCACGGGCGCAGATGCAGGGTGGACAGGGGATGGAGGTTGTGGGAGCTCGACACTTTGCTCTTGTGGCAAAAGATAGTCATCTCCAGCTTCTTGCTCGTTTCCAGTGCGCATCACTATATATTGGATAAGTATCGTACGAAATTTGGAGACAAAATACACTCACTAGAGAGGGAGGGCCAAACCTCATCCATATTTGCATGCGAATCCATAGTATCGTCGCCTTCCATACGGGCTTTGATATCTTCGGGAGTCAAAGAAAACGCACCCATGGTCTGTGTAGGCGACATGTCGCCGGTGTCGTGCTGAACAGGGAAAGGGATCGGGAGAGGGGGGATAAATGACGATGCTCGGGACGAGCGGAATGCACGACTGGTGGTTGTAGTACGACGAGATTCCATAGATGGACGGACGTCGGCCGCAAATGATACCCTAGAGACACGCTCGCCAAATGCCGAAGCGCGGATACCGGGACGAAGCTGGGATATATCGATGGACTCTTTCTCCGCGACCGCTGATTCGCTTTCGACAACCATGGTACTGGCGGGGCGGATAGCACCAAAAGTAAAGGCAGATGAACGGTTCCCTGTACTCCCAACGGCAATGCTGTTGCGAATCGCAGCAGTAGCACCAGCGGTCGTGATGGACTTCCAATCGGAAGAGATGGTCGACATGCGCTTGTCGACTGCCTCGGAGAAGCGTTTGCGTTTCTCTTTGCCCTTGGCACGGCTGATCTTGATGTAGATGTAAACGCCGAGAGCGATGAAAAAGAGTGGAATGAGAAGTCCTGCCGCGATTTTACCTTTTGAGAGGGAGCTGTTGGTGGGGAAGTTATTGACATATGTAGGAGAGTTTGGGGAGTCTAGGTTGGCATCGGAGGGGGTGGAACCGGACGTGGGAGCAGTGTAGGTCGCGGTAAATACAGGTCCGGCGGGGAAAGGACTGAGGAAAGGTTGGGAGCCGGAAGCAACGATCGAGAACTGGAGTGGAATTGAGGATGAATCATTCCACCATTTGGGCTCGAGAGTGGTCTGGTAACTACCCAAGGCAAAATTGACGTCCTGCCATTCGTGAATACGACTGCTGGCGAGGCTTGGGGCAATGAGGTAGATATCGACGGCTGGCGTGTTGGGCAAGCACGCTGTGTCCCAGGAGATGTTCACTGGATTAGCGCTCGAAATGGTCATCCCTGTTGTTGGGTTGATATAAAATCCGCCAGTAGCGCACGCTAGAAAGCAACTCATCACGACTGGCATACAAAGACTTGAAATGTGCTACCCACAACTGCGCTTTTGGAGGGCATGATGGGCGCCAGCGTGTCCGACACGGACATGAGTAAAGCCTCTCTTGTTCATATCGGTGGATGTGAATGGTACGTCGAAGTGATCAACGTATGTCGAGGGGTTGGAAATCCTTTGAAAAGAAAATAAAGAACGGCTCCGCAACGGAGGGCGGCCTGGTAAGAAGGAAAGGCGTGAAAAATGAGAGGACAAAAGGAAACTTTACAAGACGGCGGCAACGACGAGGGCCAAAGACAACAACCGAATACTCATCCAGAGTGATATTCGAACTCAGCCACGCCAGCCACCTCAGTTCAGGCGTCTAAGTATCCAATCACAGCTGCCCACGGTCGTCAGGGAAAACGTCTCATCATGTCAGTACATGTACATTCCTTGGCAGGGCCAAAAACAAAGGGAAAAAAAAAATCCATATGTAGTCATACACGCCCTCATCTTCACGTTGCTGTGACTAGCCTTTGAATCTCTCCTACGTTCTTGATCTGAACCAATACCATCAGCTCGTAGAGCCCGCTCCTCGAGACCTGTAACTCACCTTCCAATTGTGAAAATTCGCCGCTCGGATATATCCCTTCAATGCTTCGTCGGGAGTGTATGCCCTGCATTCCAATGAATCAGCAGGTAAGTCGAGCAAGTAAAGAACTTACCGATCCCACTCGTTTTGTAATCTGGCTGGGTATGGCGTCGTGGACGAGAGAGCCAGCTTGATCTGCAACAATACCGCAGAGACACTGTCAATGGTAAAGGGTAAACGTGAATCCTTATTTGTCTATTCTTCTGACCTACCAATAGCTCGGCAACCAACCTGAAACCAATCTCAGCACGATATCATAGAAAACGAAATAAGAACACACCATCCGAGGTGAGTAGATCCATACAAATGGAACCCCCTAAGGAAAGCAGTTACAGTGGGTTAACGTCTCAAGCCAAGCATGCCACCTCACCAAGGGTAACATTGCCACCGCCTCCCTGTAGGCGTGTTAGATTAAACCCACTAAGCAGTGGAGTTCTTACCTGCGCGAACGGCCGGAAACGGGGCCGGATCACACGGAAAAATGGCGGAGCATGTGGGAAGCTTGGTGGGAACCGAATTTCCACCGCAACTGAAGCGACACCTCTGTGGGACACCATCAAAGCTTCAGCACGCTCAAAGCCATGCATACGATGACCTACTTTGACTCCATATCTTTTGCAATTGGAAGCTCTGGGTCAAACGAGTGAAGCTCCACCAACCATTGATATAAATTATCTTCATTGTGCTGAGGTGGGAGGTACCACCCCAATGTTGCCAAATTATCCGTATCAATCGCGGTAGCTTGTTCAAGCATCATTGACCTAAACTCTCTTCGCAGTGCCATTGAAGCAGTGATAGAAAACTCCGTTGGAGGAGGGAGTAGTTCCTCTGCATTCCGCTGGATCCACTTGTCATCCGGTTTCCATACCCTGGCAGGGTGAGGTGGCACGTATTTTCTCACTGCAGCCGCAGTAATATCTCTTGCAGAACTTGGGTTCGCTCTTGAACCAGACGGCTCCTCATTGGGTCCGTTGAAAATGGCTTGGTCTTCGGCCTCGAGGATAATATCCTTTCGCCCCGAAACGCATGCGCTCACGAGTTTGTCAAGTTGATGTGACGGCTGGGGCACATCAATCATCTTCGTTCCAAACCTCGTCGCCAAATTATGTTCTTGTACTAGATACGTCCCCGCCTCGGGTTCTTCTGGAGATTCCTGATCTGGATGCAAAGCATTCGACACCGCAGGATTAACCTCGTCGGGTTTCACTTTACTCTTAGTCTGAACAAGCAGGTAACGGCTGTTCGCAAGGTGAGGGCGTGAAATATGATGATCCCTGCGAGTACCAGCTCACCACATGATCCACTCTGTTTTGTCCACGACAAAGTACGGCGGAGCATTGTATACAAAATTGTGTCGACAATTGACAATTTCTGCAAGGGTACAGCATGCTGCAGGTTTGATCATACTGTGCTCCCACACCGTCATGCTAGGCTGAGCATAACCACTCAGAGACACCGAGGCGTCCTGGCAAAAATAGACACCTGAACGTCTCTGAATGGTCGACCAAGGGATGATTCGTATGGGGCTTCGTCCACGTACCATTTCCGTAACTTCGTCCATGCGCGACTGTTTTGACCCACAATCCATGTCGGATGATCTACCCCGGCAATGTCGTCATGATGCAAAGAGTACGTGGCTAACATGGCTCACTGAGTGCCAATTCCTGAGAGGAGAACCATGGAATGCCTAATCAATCCTTGTCAGCGGTATCGATCGACTTAGGTGATAATCTATACTTGCGAACACCGTCGGATGGTTCCCGTTCGGCAGTGCGCCGAGGAACTTTTTTTCTTTATCGGGCGCTCCAACCAAGAAACGAAACTGTCGGTAGTTGTCTAACGAATGTTAACCTCCAGATTAAACGAACACTTGTGCGTTGAAACCACTCACCCAGGTTTCTGAGACGATCCTCCGGTTGTGTCAGCTCTTCGATGTGAGCGGTACACGAAGCAACACACCTACGCCCCTCGTGAGCGTTTCTGGTAGAATCAAACGACCGATCGACACTTACCACCTCAGAACAGACCAAGCTGCAGGTAAAACCTCTGGATCCATATCCCTCAGCTGCACTGTTGTGTCGCCAGCGGAAATCTGGCGTTGTAGATACTCCTTCATCTCTTTAATCTACGCACGACCATGAATTAGAAAACAAGTGTTTAATGTACCGACGCCACTCACAGGAGGCAATGACTCAAACAATACTTTAATCACTGTTCTCATCTAGTGGAGTAGGTCAATAACCCACGCGGGTCAGTTTCATTGAGACCACATACATCTTGCAGACCCAATAGGTCGAACTCGCATAGACCATCGTCGTCAATCTGAACCTTGGCATTCGCTGGCGGTCGGACGCGCAGGCCCATGCCTCGTGGTAATGGTTCGTCCAACACACCTTCGGCCGCTGCAACGTATGCAAGCGATACGAGTAGATCCACTCCTCCCGTGTTAGTGATGATCTCATGCTATTTGTGCGACAGTTGGGCTTAGAATACATCGCAGTGTACGTCTGGACAATCGTGTGCGTACCTCGATGGAGGGTCCAAGGTTCAACGAATAATACTGAAATACACAAAGTCCAGAGGCACAGACGTATGGCCTGAGGGCATCATGCACTTGCAGCTTTTTATGACACACAACACAGTGCCGTGCTGAGAGCTAGTCATAGTCATCAATATCAGCGGCGAGTTCGAGTGAAGAGAGGGATATACCGCTAATCGACGCAACAAGAAGCCAAACGAGAGTTTCAAGATATTAATCTCGGAACTGCTGGTGTTGACTGGGTCGCTCGGCAAATTGCTCGACTCGAATAGCTTCTTTTCGTCCAACTCTGCTATTTCCAATAACTGAAAGCATATCAGCACAAAGATTCTCTAGAGCGATGAGAATCGGTGCACTTTTCTCTTCTGTTGGAATACGGTGGCAATGTCTTCTTGTGTTGTCTCTGATTGCCACAAAAGCTCTTCAGCACCAGCCCAACCAAGATTAAACCTTCGTCGAAGTTGCAACAGTCGCAGTAGCTGTTGATCGAGTAACGATTCGAGGGAAGTACTTAAACTCATCCTCTGAAATACGCCTTAAGTGCGAAACATGAATATAAATGTTCAGTCCGATAGAAAGCATCAGACTTCCACCCACCTGGATCTGAATCATTTTCGAGATTCGTCATGTCCACTGGCAAGTCTGGCGGGGTAGCGTCCCCCGCGTCTTCCTTACCATCCGTTGCCGTATTTTGCACGAGAAACTGTTTAAAAGCGGCTGTGGCATTGATCTTGGAAGGCTTGTATTGGGACGTAAATCCGACTTTGAATTTGAGAGCCGACCCTGTGCGAAGAAGATTTGGAACGAGCGTGCCGTCCTGTCGCAAGACGGGGTAAACGTCTCTGAATCCTGATATTAAGAGCGTCAGATGCAACCCTGGTCGTAGAAAGTGTCGGTCCCAAGCGAGTAATGCATGTGGAAGGATGTTCTGAAAGAGATCCGGGACTGGAAGAGATACAGAGAGGATGAATTTATCGCTTCCCGTCCACAGAATGCCCGGATTGTATCCAGCAGCTTTGACTTCAACAAAATCCCTGTATACCATCATTAACAACAAATTGTGCGACATCAGAAGTGCATACTTCTTAAGATGACCAAGGGATAGCTTGGTTGTTTGGGTATTTGGATCCAGAATACCTGATTCCTCGAAATCCTCGTCAAACATCATGAAATCAACCTCATCCTCGCCACTATCGTTTCCATCAGTGGTTTCATCATTATCGCAACGGGATACGCTTTCCACGAAGAACTCCACGGCTTCCCGCAACGTGCGACCCGTTTGCGTCGGTAATTTGTCAATAACGCGAGCGACATCTGATTCTAAATCACCTGCGTCTTGAGAATACCCAAAGTAAGTGTGCTCATGGGGATAGTGGGAGGAATCTGCGTGTATCGTTAACCTAATTCTAAGAAAGATTATCCCATGAAGCACTTACCAGACACGATCAGAATGATTGTCTGCGATTTTCTTTCGTCAGCAGTGACGAGAAGGATCTCCAAAGACGCTTCTTCATCCCCAGATTTCACACCTAATGGTAAGAATCGAGAGGGTTGGAAGAAAGACACAGATAAACCAAAGAAAACCTACTCTTTACTGACCAACCTTTCGAATGAGGGATTGATTCCGGGTGTGCCTTTAACTCGGAGAGATCTGCTGTGAACCTTTTACGACCCTTCAATGGTCTAATAGGTGGTGCAGGGGAAGGATGAACATTGACACCGTTATCCGGACTTGGAATAGGTATAACACGAGGACTATTGCCGCCAGGTCCAAGTTTATGGGGTGGTTGGCGCATGGAGTTCACCGATAACTGCGATCGATGTGTTTTTCGAGACACTAGTCTGTCTTGTTTGCAATGAGCGAAGAACCAAAAGAGGGCGCAGTGGCACGGACTCGGAAGGCGAGTGGGTGTTGGAGCGATAGTGAGCCCCTTTTTACATTCAAGCTTTGTGGCGATACCCTCTCATGCCGCACATTCCCACGGTAGTTAGTGAGCATTAGCAGTCAAACAAATATTCGCAGAAATGATAAGATCGACCCGAATCCCATGCAAAACATAACTGTTGCAGCACGACAGCATCGTTACCAAAGCCGGGCACTCACCGGTGGGCGACGTAGCGAAGAGCATCACTCGCCTACTTTTTGAACACTGTCATCGTCGGAATTATGCCGATATCCGCGAGAGTGCTCGATGGATAGCATTCGCAGGATCCGCGTCTTGACAGAATAGCACGATGCATAACTGCACCAGTGATTAAACACCGTACACTGGGTTAAAGTACACAAGCATGAAGGACAATGCGTGCATCTGACATCAAAGCGAGACGAGGATGGTCAGAGAAGAACCCACCAAGGTGAAGGCGACTAAAAGCATACGGGTGGACGCTGAGTGGCCCGAATGAAACGGCGGTCCAAGTCGACTGACACAGCGACGAACAAAGCGCACGCAAATATGAACACATAGAAACATGCAAATACCTGCCAAACGGCGAGGGCGGGGAGAGATGGAAAGCCCACTACTATAGTGGCGGGAATAAATGATAGGGGAACTTCTACTTGCCTTGGTTGAAATCGGGGATCTATTGACAGTTCCAGTAAAATGTTGGTCGGGCCACTTCTGTCACAATTAGTAAGTATTCCAGAGAGAATTTCTCCCATCCAACTCCAAGGACTGCCTGTTGAATAAGTCGCTGCGTCAAGTTGGCAGATTTATTCAAGTTCAAAACGTTTCACTCCCGGCAGCTGATCACGTAAGCAACATCCCCACCATGATGATCAAGGCTTGAATCACATCCGACGACTTTTGCTTTTGTTCCATGTTAACCACCAACCGTCTTCTGCTTCGAGGATTCCAAGACTCAGATCTGGACCCCCTTTTAGCTCTGCGCAACGATGCAGATGTCCAACGAGGCAAAACGTTCGGGCCCGTCGTCCCTCGCCCTTCAAAATACAAAGAATTCCTGCGCAACTTGGCCGAAGACTCGGCCCTCTGGTTCACGATCGCGATGAAGGACACGGGAGAGTTTATGGGACACTGCATGGTCCGGATACCCGAATACAAGAACAGGGATGGCGAGTTTTCGATATCCATGTTCCCGAGATTTTGGGGACAAGGTTATGGGACGGAAGCTGCCATGTTCACGGTTGGTTATGCGTTTCGCGCCCTTGGGCTACAACGCTTGTCTTTGTCCGTCCTTGATGGGAATACTGCAGCTCGGAGACTATATACAAAAATGTAAGAATAATCAACATCTGATGTTGCAAGCAAACCGAATATATTCTACTTAGCGGTTTTAAAGAGGAGGGTAGAAAGCGGCGAGGCAATTGGGCCGAAGGACGTTGGGAAGATATCATATACATGGGGATCTTGGAAGAGGAATGGACTGCATTGCACAACACGGCCTCCGAGCCAGAGTAGTCCCATCACTGCTGGTCGGAAAGAGGGTTGCAGCGAGCACTTCCAGAGAATACAGTTGATCAGACGACATTGTTCTGAGAGTCATTAGTACTTGGATTATGGAGCATGAAAGATCCTTTATCGATACCCCACAAGTTCTGAAAGGGAGATCCAGGATTAGCGGCATGAAGCAAGTCGAATATGAAAGAGTAACCTCCAATCGGATATCAACGCTTCACACGTGCGTCATCTGGAAACGTACTCTGAAGTATAATGAAACATACCCGGGCATGTGTTTACCGCTTCAAGTATCTGATGGGTCTTTAGTTCTGCTAGGATACCGTCTACATACAACTCTAGCAACATTCTGTCAGGGTGGGAGCATATCGCGGGTTGGAAAATATCCTTTCCATCCAATGAACCCGATACAAGTGCCCTTTACCAGCAGAGTTATAAATTGCGTCGAGGATACAAACTAACACAAGTATAAACACAAATTAAAACTGCTACGGTGCGCGGAAAGCAGGCGTACGCACCGAGACCGCTAGGCTCCAATATGGACATAGAGAATCTGTTGATCAAAGGGTATATTGCTTGAACGAATACTCATCGTCCTATGCAACGCCGGCGCTGCCCGCGTATAATCCAGTCTGCCAGATTCGTCCATCATATTCGTGTAAAACCTAGATGTAATCTCGTTTGTGTGCGCATCGTCCACAGCCTACATCGTCCCAATCACGGAACGAAACCCGGCAAACTGCATGGCCGCTGCAAGATGGATAGACTCCAACCGTCGTGTGACAAGCAGACAGATACGCAAACTGGGCTTTTTGCAAGTCGAATCGCACAATGTCCTCGACCTTCAACAATCCGTCACCCAAAGCAAATCCGGACTCGAATGGTTGCTTCCGATCCGGAATCCCGTGACAAGCAAGGTGAACGAACTCGTTCTTGTCGAATTCTTGAGCAACTTTGGCCATGTTTGCGTCCTGGTCTCGAATGCAGGTAAGCGATACGACAGACCCGATACACTGTGATATGGTAGACAGTTCTGTATCCACTAAAGCAAGTTCGTTCTGTCCCGGAGCTTTCCCCTGCCCCACAAGCAGAAAGCGATGCCGGTCCACCGGCAGGTCCAAAGACCCTGTCCGTCTAGCGCGAATAAGGGCCATCAAGGTCGGCGTATAGGAAGAGATGTAAATATTTGAGAGAATCGGTTGACCCTTCCTAAACGAGCCAACGGCATGCAATGGAAGAAGGGAGAACTCGGCGGTCGGGCACCACTAGATACGCGATCCACAGGGACAGCAGCCCTGAAGAACCTTCACGATTGGAAAAAACGATCTCGTCCCAAATTTCTCGTAGAAGTATCAAAAACTCTTTCGTCATATCCTCGAATGTGGTGCGTCATGTTAGAGAATAGAGTTCTGCCGACAGTTGAGAGGCGCGGGACTTTGTGATGGGGAGTGCAACGTGGATTGGATCCTGGTCAGGAAGAACGATCAACGCGTCACAGCCATACTGGCTAGCATTGACGATGATCACAGGTCCATTGGCGGCTGCGATTTGGAGATATGCGAAAAGTGGAGGCTGAAGGAAACGAGAAAGGCCAGGCAGCTTGCGAATATCAGTGACGACATCCTGCAATTGAGTGACAAGACTGCATGCCAAATTGTGGTGAGATTCAAGCATAGGAGAGGTATCAAGCACACTGCGAAGCGAGCAGGTCAACCGAGTGAATTTCTCCGCCAATTCCTTGCCTCTGTCCCCAGATGCTATCACATCATCTAGCGGAGAACGAAGGCAGATTAACTGGCTCCAAAAGACACCGCGACCTTGTTCCAAGAGCTCGACTGCACTGGTAAAATTCCCGCGGCGAGCACATGCCGAAAATGCATCCACTGCTGTGGATGCCATGAGCATTTTGAGTAGTGCAAGATGCTGACGCAGAGAGGGTAGGGTAGCGAGATGGTGAATACCGAGGCGTAAAAATGTCTGGTAGGCGAAAACAGCGGTATCGTATTTGCACTCTTCAGCTGCCTCGATCCATTGTTTGGCACACTCGAGGGCAGCGAACGAAACTGCTTGAGAAACGTCGGTGAGTTGGGTATATAGAGTGAATGTTTCCTCGAGATCTTTTGTATCACACAGTAGCTTGAATCGAGCATGGAGGGACCGGGAAAGGATTCCCAAAGATAAAGCTCAGCGTTCCGAGCTGGGTAAAGCGAGTATAAAGGCAGCGTGCAATATTGACCAGTGAGAGGGCTCGATAAGGATGCCCTTGCGGGAAAAGTTCTAGTGTATCGCGATAGAGGGAAAGTGCACCGTCCAAGTCCGACAGCACTCCGAGATGCTTGAACCGCATATAGAGGAAATCCGCGAGGTTTCCGAGTGAAATAACTCGATAAGAATGCCCCCGTGGGAGGAGTTCCAACGCATTGCGTTGAAGGGCCAGTGCCTCTTCAAGGTCAGAGAGTGTTCCGAGCTGGACGAAACGGGACTGGAGGTAACTTGCGATGTTCCCCAACGAGAGGGCTCGCTGAGGATGCCCCTGCGGGCGAAGCTCCAGCGCAGCACGTTCGAGGGCCAGTGCTTCGTCAATGTCAGCTATTGTTCCAAGCTGCTTGAAACGAATGTGGAGAGAACTAGTGATGTTGCTCAATGAAATGGCTCGATCCGGGTGTCCCAGGGGGCGAAGTTCCAACGCATCACGTTCGAGGGTAATTGCCTCGTCAAGATCAGAGAGTGTACCAAGTCGGATGAAGCGGTATTGGAGGTATTGCAGAGTGAACGGGCTCGATGATGATGCCCCTGTGGACGAAGCTCTAGCACATTTCGTTCGAGTTCAAGTGCCTCCTCGAGGTCACACAGCGTCCCACGTTGTGTGAAGCGGACATGGAGAGAACTCGCAATGTCGACCAGTGAAAGGGCGCGATCATGATGGCTTTGCGGTCAAAGTGCCAACGTATCGCGATGCAGGGCAAGAGTGTCGTCGAGGTCAGATAGCGATCCGAGCCGAGTAAAACGGGCATAGAGGCAACTCGCAATGCCCGCCAGTGAACGAATTCGACCAGGATGCCCCTGCGGGAGAAGTTCCAGTGTATTGCGATAAAGAACAAGTGCCTCGTCCAGGTCGGACAGCGTTCCAAGCCGTGTAAAACGGGCATGGAGGCAATTTGCGATGTTACCCATTTGAAAGGGACCGATGGGGGTGCCCTGGCGGGCGAAGCTCCAATGTTTCGCGATGGACGACGAGGGCTTCGTCGAGGTCAGACAGTAGCCCAAGGTGGTGGAAACGGTAGTAGAGGGAAGCTGCAATACCTCCTAGCGACACGACTCGATCGGGATGCGCTGGTGCGAGAAGTTCTCAATGTGTCGCGATGCAGTGCGAGTGCCTCGTCGAGGTCGGACACCGTCCCCAGCCGTACGCCACGGGAATAGAGGCAATTTGCGATGTTTCCCATTGAAAGGGCTCGACCTGGATGGTCTTGCGGACAAAGTTCCAATGCATTCCGATACAAGGCAAGTGCCTCGTCAAGGTCACACATCTTTCCCAGTTCCTGAAAGTGGGAGTAAAGGAGACCTGCGGGCCCACTTGTGACAATAGATTTGCCAAACCATTTCGGCGAACATTGCAATGCAATACGAATACGGTGGAGGATGACTTTGGTGCCAGACATTGGCAATGGGGAGGCGAATGACTCAACAACAGTCTGTAAGACTAATATGAACCCGAAAACCCCCAGTGATTGAGAAGCATACCTGGTATGTTGCTCTAGCCCCTGCGAATTGTGGTAGGTGTATGAGGGGAGGGCCAAGCTGAATGGGGCGAACCTCAACCAGTTGCCGGACGACTGATGGCAGTAGCCAAACATACTGCGCATTACGGAACGGTCCGAGCGTTTGAATCAGAAGCCAGCCTGAGAAGTTTAACCTTGGCATGACCCACCCACAAATTTCCTTGACTCCACTTTCCATTCCTGGTACTTACCTGTGTTGACAATGGGTATGAATAGAAGATTGGATCAACCGCATGACCCTCTGACACGATAATATACATGGATGATTCCGTTACAACAGGAGGGACATACTATGCCATCATGGTAGTCTGGGACCTAGGATAGAAAACTAGACCGCCGACAAAACATAGCCCTCACGCCGCGATGACCAGTCAGGCTAGGCACCGACATGCATGTACACAATCTGTTGATCGAGGGGTATCTCGCTCAAATGCACACCCTTCATCGTCTCATGCACCGCCCACGCCGCCCGCGCACGATCCAAACGACCCGACCCATCCACCAACGTCTTATAAAACCGCGACGTCATCTCGTGGGCGTACGCATCATCCACAGCCCACATCGGACCAACCACAGAACCGAATCCCGCAAACTGCATCGCCGCCGCAAGGGGGAGAGACGCGTCCGCACCGAGACTCGGGCTCTTCCCTCCATCCGTCATGTGACACGTAGACACATACGCACACGGCGCCCTCTGCATGTCGCACCGCACGAGGTCCTCGACCTTGAACAGCCCATCATTCAAAGCAAACCCAG
Organism: Boletus rubescentipes; assembly: GCA_038092775.1. NCBI lineage: Eukaryota > Fungi > Basidiomycota > Agaricomycetes > Boletales > Boletaceae > Boletus > Boletus rubescentipes. The sequence continues at coordinate 2,603 of JBBPRA010000344.1, read as the reverse complement.
ATTCAAAGGGTTGGTTCCAGTTCGTGACTCCTTGACAAGCAAAATGAACCCACTCGCTCTTGGCCAGTTCCTCAGCCACCTTGGCGGCGTTCACATCCTTGCCTTGAACGTAGGTGATCGATGTTGCAGACCCGAGACGTTGCGATATGGTAGACAGCTCCGTGTTCACTGAAACGGGTTCGTTTTCTTGCACCTTGCCCACGAATGAAAGACGATGAGAATCGATAGAAGCATCCACTTTCTCTCGAGCGCGAATGAGGGCTCCCAAGGTCGGTGTATAGGAAGAAATGTAGAGATCGAAGAGATTCGATTGGTCCTCCCTGTACGCGCCGGCAGCGTGCAATGGAAGAAGAGAAAATTCGGCAGTCGGGCACCACCAAATCCGCGACCCATGGGGACAAACTTGCTCGAGAACTTCGACGATCGGGGACACGATCGCATCCCATAATTGACGTAGGAGCACCAACATGTCGTTTGTCGCATGCTCAGATTTAGGGGGTGATGTGAGAGCGTGGAATTCCGACGATAGTTCAGAAACGTGCGCTTTTGTGATGGGGAGTGCAACGTGGATTGGATCTCGGTCAGAAAGCACGATCAACGCATCGCAGCCATACTGGCTAGCATTGACAACGATGACAGGTCCACCGGCGGCTGCAATTTGGAGATTCGAGAAGCGTGGCGTCTGGAGGAAACCAGAAAGACCAGGCAACTTGCGAATGTCGGCGACGACATCCTGTAATTTAACATTGAGGGGGGAGGCCTGATCGGGGTGGGACTCTGCATCGATTGGAGTTTCAAGCACAGTGCGGAGCACGGAGGTCAACCGAGTGAAGCTGTCTGCTAATTCCTTGGCTGTGTCCCCGGATGCGATCACTTCATCGAGGGGAGAGCGGAGGCGGAATATCTGGCTGCAGAAAAGATGACGACCTTGTTCAAGTAGCTCCACTGCATTGACGAGGTCACCGTGGCGAACACAGGCCGAAACCACATCGGCTGTGGTTGATGCCGTGAGCTTTTTGAGTTGCGCAACATCGTGAGGCAATGAGAGCAGGGTAGCGAGATGGTGAGTACTGAAACGCAAAAACGTTTGGTAGGCCAAAACCGTCGTACCGTGTTGACACTCTTCCGCGGCCTGGATCCATTGGTTGGCGCACTCGAGGTCAGCGAAGGACACTGCCTGTGGAACGTCGGCAAGTTGAGTGTATAGAGTAAATGTTTCCTCGAGGTCCTTCCTGTCACGCGTAAGCTTGAACCGAGCATGGAGGGACTGGGCAAGGATACCCAGAGATGAAGCTCGATTAGGATGGCCCTGTGGGTAGAGTTGCAACGCACTGCGTGCAAGCGCAACTGCCTCGTCAAGGTCAGACACAGTTCCGAGCTGGGTAGAACGAGTATAGAGGCAACGTGCGATATTGACCAGCGAGAGGGGTCGATGGGGATGCTCCTGTGGGAAAAGTGCCAATGTATCGCGATAGAGGGCAAGTGCGGAGTCCAGGTCAGCGAGTGTCCCGAGATGCTTGAACCGGGTATAGTGGTAACCTGCAATGGTATCGAGTGAAACGGCGCAGTAGGGATGTCCCTCTGGGTGGAGCTCCAGCGCATCATGTTGAAGGGCCAGAGCCTCGTCGAGGTCAGATGGTGTTCCCAGCTGGATGAAACGGGCATGGAGGTGATTTGCGATGTTGCCCAGCGAGAGAGCGTGTTGGGGATGGCCCTTCGGGCGAAGTCCCAATGCATGCCGTTCGAGGGTCAGCGCCTCGTCAAGGTCAGAAACCGTTCCGAGCTGCGTGAAGCGGACATGGAGGGAATTGGCGAGGTTGCTCAACGAAACCGCTCGATCAGCATATCCCTTGGGGCAAAGGTCTAGCACCTCGCGTTCGAGGGCAATTGCCTCATCAAGGTCAGAGAGCGCTCCAAACTGCGTGAAACGGGAATGAAGGTATTGTGCGATGTCGCAGAGGGAACGTGCTCGAAGAGGGTGCCCCTGCGGACGCAGCTCTAATGCACCACGTCCAAGAGCAAGGGCCTCGTCAAGATCTGACAGGGTTCCGCGATGTCTGAAACGGAGATGGAGGCAATCCGCGATGACGCCCAGTGAAAGGGGGCGATCGGGATGTCCCTGCGGACGAAGTTCCAATGCATCTCGTTGCGTGGCAATGGCTTCGTCGAGGTCAGCCAACATCCCCAACTGAATGAAGCGGGCGTAGAAACAGCTCGCGATGCCTGCCAGCGAGAGGGCTCGATCAGGGTCGCCCTTTGGAAGCAGTTCCAATGTCTCGCGATACAGCGTCAGGGCCTCGTGCAGTTCGGACAACGTTCCGAACTGAACGGCGCGGGCGTGGAGGCAATTGGCGATGTTCCCCAGTAAACGCGCCCGATCTTGTGGACGACTTTCTAATGCACTCCGATACAGAACAAGTGCCTCGTCAAGGTCTGATATCCGACCCAGTTCTTCAAAGCGGGTGTAGAGGAGATCGGCGAGGTTATTTGTGACGACGGATCTACCGAACCGTTTCGGCGCACACTGCAATGCGATGCGGTGGAGGGTGACTTTGGCAAGAGACATTGACGGCTCTCTGTAAAAAAAAAACACGACCGTGAGC
>JBBPRA010000343.1:0-28564 GCA_038092775.1 Boletus rubescentipes | reverse complement strand
ACCTTTAATAATTAAATTATTACCTACAATATTATCAATATTAGGTGCTACAAGCGCTATATTCTTATATCATGTATATCCAGAATTTATTATTAATTTAACTGATTCTGCTTTAGGAAAAAAAATTTATACTTTCCTTAACGGTAAATATTTCTTTGATGTAATTTATAACTATTATTTCATTTCAGCTGGATTATTAATTGGTAACACTATATCTAAAGTTTTAGATAGAGGTGTAATTGAATTATTAGGTCCTTATGGTTTAGCTTCTGTATTAGAAAATACTGCTAATAATATTGCTAAATTAGATACTGGGGTGATTACTACTTATTCTTTATACATCACTATCGGAATATTATCATTAGTATTCTTAGTATTCGCACCTTTATTATTTGATACTTACATTATATCTGAATTTAGATTAATTGTTATCTACATATCAGCTTTATTCTTTTCTTTATTACCTAGTTTATCTAATAAACATTAATTTCTTTATAAATTATTTTTATAAACTTATTATTTATTTTGAATAAACCTCTAAAATCTTTTATAAGGGCCTAGGTTCAGTAATAAGTTAATACTATATAAAAAATAATTAAAATTATTAATTACTCTCCATATATTAATACTTTACTTAAATTATAAAGATTAAAAATAATGATTATAATAAATATTTATTTAAGTAATGTGTAGTGACATTTCACATTTGGGTAATATCATTTAAGTTATATATATTAAAAAATAATTAATATAGACAAAAATACTACATTTAGGAAATAAAAATAAGACACACAATAACTAACAATATACACAAACAAAAGAAAAGATGTTAACTTTATTATTAATTATACCTATTATAGGTTCTCTATTTATTTTATCTATTCAAGAAAATACTCTAAATAGTCAATCTAAAATGAGAACTATTGCTATTACCACTTCTTTAATTAATTTATTAATTTCTATTTTCTTATGGTTAAACTTCGATTCTAATACAACTCAGTTTCAATTTGTATCTGAATTTGATTACTTAACTTTTGGACATTTAAATTTTGGTGTTGATGGAATATCTTTATATTTCGTATTATTAACTACTTTCATTACACCTATTGCTATCATTTCTAATGCTTATAATATAAATTCTAACTTGAAATTCTTTTTAATTGCTTTCTTAATTTTAGAAACTTTACAATTAGCTTTATTTTTAGTGTTAGATTTAGTATTATTTTATATATTCTTTGAAAGTGTTTTACCTATCTTATTTATTATAATAATTGTATATGGATCTGGAGAATTTAGATTTAGATCGGCTAATTTATTTTTCTTATATACATTATTTGGATCTTTATTTATGTTATTAGCTATTTTACAAATTTTTAATTTAGCAGGTACTACAGATTTCCAATTATTATCATTAGTTGAAATTAATGCTGATGCACAAAAAATGTTATGGTTAGCTTTCTTCTTAGCTCTTGCTATTAAAACTCCTTTATGGCCTTTCACTGGTTGGTTGTATAGAGCGCATGCTGATAGTCCTTTAGCTGGATCTATCTTATTAGCTGCTACTATATTAAAATTTGCTACATATGGTTACATCAGAATATTAATTAATTTATTACCCGATGCTACAAATTATTTCGGTCCTTTAGTTCAAACTATTGCTATTATTACTTTAATTTATGCTTCTTTAACTACAATTATTCAACAAGATACTAAAACTCTTATTGCTTATTCAAGTATTGCTCATATGAGTGTTGTTATTTTAGGTTTATTCTCTAATAACATCCAAGGTATAGAAGGAGCTATTTTATTAGCTTTAGCTCATGGATTTGTTTCTCCTGCCTTATTTATTTGTGTAGGTGGTATAATTTATGAAAGAACAGGTACTAGAATTATTAAATATATTAGAGGTTTAGTTACCTATATGCCTATTTTCACAATATTATTCTTTATCTTTACATTATGTAACACTGGAATACCTTTAAGTTTAAATTTCTTAGGAGAACAATTATCTTTAATTGGAATATGGGAAGTTAATCCTATAATTTCAGCATTAGGAGCTACAGGTATAGTATTATCTGCATGTTATTCTATATTCTTATACAATAGAATATCATATGGAACTTATTCACTTAATATGAATAATGTAATTGTATTAGATATTACTAGAAGGGAATTTATTATTTTAATTTCTTTATTAATACCTACAATATTATTAGGTATATTCCCTAATGTAATATTAGATTCAATACATGTATCAGTATCAACTATATTATATAATTTATAAAAATAATTATATAATTATATTATTTCAACTCAATAAAATTCATTATTTTAGTTTTCTCCCCTCCTTACTAAATAATAATTTATATTATTATTTTTTTTCATAAAAGTATGAGCTGACAATAATATATTAAAATATTAAGGATACAATCTTATATTAATATTTTAATATTTCATTCAATACTTAAAAATTAGTAAGTATTTTTTATTTTTTCAGCTTTTATTTTAATAATTTTATATTACATTGTATCCTGTATAATAACATTATATTTCATATTTAATGGATTATTAAATAAGTAAATAAAGTATAAAAATGTATTTCATATTATTATTATATAGATAATAATTCACTTTATTTATATTTTTTCGAATATATTTAATTAAGTTAGTAAAATAACTAAAAATTTTAATAAACAAAAATTGGAAAATAATCAAAGAAAAATAGGGAAAATAATTCCTTTATTCTATTCAAGTTTAAAACAAAAATTATATTTATCTATGTCTATGAATCCGAAATATAAAGGTACTGAACATAATCCTTCTTATGTAATAGGTAATTTTGATGGTTTCTTTAAAAATAATTCTAAAACAAAAATGATATTTTTCAGAAGAAAATTAAAAAACTTACAATTTTTTAGTAAACAACTAAAAAATTCTCAAAAAATAAATAATTCTTTAGATTTAGTAAATAAAACAAAAGAACAATTAAATACACAATCTGTAATAAATATAAATTCCAAAATAAATACTGTAAGTCAAATTAATAATAATATGATAAATAAATATATTGATAATAATATAATTAATAATATAAAATTTCCTTTAAATTTATTAGTTAATAATAATTCTAATAATAATATTAAAAATATTAATTATATTAGATTGATTAGTAGATATTATCCTGATTTAGCTGTAAGTAAAAATAATATTTATAAATTTAATTTAAATAATACTAGATTAATAAGAAATATTTATACTTTATTACATTCAGCTTTTATATCAATGAGATGTTTAATTAGTCAACCCAGAATATCTTATATAAATGATAAAATATTTATTCAATTATTTTTTTATCCTGATGTAAAATTATCTAAACATATGAAAGCAAAATGGAGTCAAAATATAATTAATAAATTATTAAATAAGTTAGATTTTAAAACTAAAAAAGAAATTACAAAATTATTTAAATCAACTTATTTTAATTCTAAACAAAAAATAATAAAATTATTTAATAAATTAAATTTTAATGATCAAAAAGAAGTAGTACAAAATTTCACTATGCCATCAAAACAAATTAAAAAAATAATCGATATAATAATAAAAAGAAATGAATCATTAAAAATGTCAGACATTCAAGCTCAAAAAAGAATTAAAAGATTATTTAATAATGCATTTATTAATTATAGTAAACCTATTCATTATTCTGAAGATAATTGTAATATCAATAAATTACAGAATAATTCTATGTTCTTAAATATTTATAATCAGAAATTAAATATTTTATCTCAATTATTGAGTAAAATATTTAATAAGCCTGTTCAATTAGAATTAATTAGATTACATTATCCTTTCTATGATCCTAATATTATTGTTAATTTATTATCTTATTTCTCTGAAAATAATAAAATTAGAAGATTATTAGGTAAAATTTATAAATCAGCTTTAATTATTAAACCTACTGCTAATATTCAAAGAAAAAGATTCTCTGTTATACCTGGTTATTTAACTGGATTAACTATTAAATTTGCTGGTAGATTTCCAACACAAAAAATAGTACCAAGAAAAACAGTTAAAACTGATAAAATAGGAAGTTTAGCTAGAAAAAAAGCAGTATTGGTTGAAACTGCAAGATTTTCAAATAAAAATAGAAGAGGTTCATTCAGTATATCTGTATCAACAGGACTATATTTAAATAATTTTTTAAAATAAGGATATAACTAAATTTAGTTAAATCTTAGAATTTATATTGCTTTATAATTTATATATTAACTTTTTATTGTATATTTTGATTAATTTAATTATATTTAGGTTAATTAAATTAGTTATTAACCCCATTTCATCCTTTTTATTTTCGCAAATTAGTAGCGATTAAATACTTATATCTCTAAACACTTAGCTTAGATTTATAAGTACGTAAATAAATGTATTATAAAAAATTTATATTATATTATGTTTACGTTTTATTATTGATTTTTGTTCAAGAGGAACTCTGCCTATATTTATATACTAAATATAGGTCACAAATTCTAGGTAAAACCTACTTAAGTATTAGTATAAACTATTAGTATTTAATGAATTCAGCCTTTAGTTGTAATATATAAATATTCCGAACGGTAAAACGTAGGCATAAAATTTAATTTTACATATGAAAAATTTATTATTAAACATTTTAGCTTTTGGTGCTATTCTTTCTAGTTTATTAGTTATAACTTCTACTAATCCTGTATTAGCTGTTATATTTTTAATCTCAGTTTTCTTTAATATTGCTGGTTATTTAATTTTATTAGGTGTTGAATTTATTGGTATATCATATCTGTTATTATATGTAGGAGCCATAACTGTATTATTCTTATTTGTAATAATGATGATTAATATAAAATTAACAGATATTTTAGAAACAGGATCTCAATATACACAAAATTTCCCATTGGCATTAGCTATTGGTTCTTTATTTATTTATATAATATTCACTGTATTACCTTTCCAAATTAATAATGTATCTATTATTTCTATGTTCTTTGATTTAACTAATATTATTAATAGTTTATTCTTAACAGTTAATAATTCATCTTTAGTTAATATATTAACTACATTTAACCCTTCTATTGCTGATACATCTATTACTAACTTTTTACATATCGAAGCTATAGGGCATAATTTATATACCTATGGTGCAGCTTTATTATTAATTTGTAGTATAATATTATTATTAGCAATGGTAGCTACTATTTTTATCTCAAGAAAATCTAGATTCTAATACTATAAAAATAGATATATCAAGAATATCATTATAACATTAATTTAATTACTAAATTAATTTTAAAACATAATAATTATGGTAGAAAATTGATTAAACCAAAAAAAATAACACAGATTTAATATTTAAAATCCCCTCCAATTATAATTATTTACATAATTTTTTAATAAAGAACATATATATAAAATATCATAAATTAATATAATAATTTATATATATAATTGTAAAACATAAAAGTATAAAGATAATTAAATTAATATTATTATTTTTATATAATTTAAAATAATTTAATAGATTATTTAATTTAATTTATTATTATATTATAAATTTTAAGGGTATTTAAGGGTTTAATGATTTTTATTAGTTTATTAATATTAATTGTGGCTATTGCCATTCCTTCTATCAGAATGAATTTGTCTCCTAATTTATTTATAAGAATAACTGCTATTATATTTATTTATGCCGCAGGATTATCTTTCAATTCCTTATATATTCAATCTATTGAATCAGGTTTAGGTATATATAGTGGTTTATTCCATGTAACTATCACATCACAAATAATAGATATCTTTATATATATTATAGGTGCTTTAATATTAACAGCTTGGCCTATATTTAATAAACATCTATTAAGAAATAGTTACAAAAATAATTCTAATTTTAATTTAGAATCAGATAAATTAACTTATGTAAATAATCCAGCTACAGAATATTCTTTAATAGTTATATTTAGTAGTTTAGGATCTTCATTATTATTATCATCATCAGATTTTATCTCAATGTATTTAAGTTTAGAACTTCAATCTTTTGGAGTATATATCTTAGCTACTTTATATAGAGATTCTGAATCAGCTACTGCAGCAGGATTAAAATATTTCTTATTAGGTGGATTATCATCTTGTGTGATACTATTAGGAGTAGCTTTAATTTACTCATACTCAGGAATTACTAATTTTGAGTCTTTATATAGTTTAAGTTCTGTTTTACATGCTTTTACATTACATGAGCCTGTTTCATTAGGTATAACATTAGGGATTATATTTATATTCTTAGGTTTATTATTTAAAATAGCAGCAGCACCGTTACATAATTGGGCTCCTGATGTTTATGATAATAGTCCTACTATAGTTACTATTTGGTTGACTATAATGCCTAAAATATCTATAATCTTCTTACTATTTGAAATAATAAATGGATTAAATTTATCAACTTCTTTATTATCATTAGGTAATGTTAATTTCTTACCAGTATTTTTCTTAAATTACACTAATATTCAAATAGTAGAAATTAAACATTTATTATTATTAAGTGCTTTATTATCTTTAATTATAGGTACAGTTGTTGGATTATCACAAATTAGAATAAAAAGATTATTAGCTTATAGTACTATTTCTCATGTTGGATTTATTTTAATTGCTTTAGCTATAAATTCAGCAAGTTCAATAGAAGCTTTATATTTCTATATAATTCAATATAGTTTAACAAATTTAAATGTATTCTTAATCTTATTAGCATTTGGATATGTTATTAATAAAAATAATTTAATTAATAATAACTTAATTAATTCAGATATTAATTTTATATCTCAATTAAAAGGACAATTCTTCCATAATCCTATTTTAAGTTTAAGTTTAACTATATGTTTATTCTCAATGGCTGGTGTACCTCCTTTAATTGGTTTCTTTTCTAAATTTTATGTTTTATATTCTGCTATTGATAGTCAATATTATTTAATGGCTATTGTTGCTATATTAACTAGTGTAATAAGTGCATCTTATTACATAAAAATAATAAGAGTATTACACACAGAAGAAACAGAAGCTAAATTAAATACAACAGAAAGTAATGAATTAGTATTAAATAATTTCCATAGTTTCTTAATATCTAGTTTAACATTAGGAATTTTATTATTCTTAATTAAACCTACAATAATTTTAAATAGTGTACAGTTACTATCAATATTATTATTTAATAATTAAAATATATCATGAATAATTTAATGACTTTATTTATATTTATGCCTATTTTAGCTTTTGTTTTGTTAGCTTTAACTTTTTTATTAGCTCCTAAAAATGCTTATGAAGCTAAAGCATCTGCTTATGAATGTGGGTTTTTAGCTATTGAAGGGCAAACTAGATCTACTTTCCAAATTCATTTCTATATTGTGGCTATGTTATTCTTAGTTTTTGATTTAGAAATTTTATTATTATTCCCTTTAGCTGTAACTTTATATCAAGTAAGTACTTACGGATTTGTAATAGGTTTAATCTTCTTCTTTGTATTAACTATAGGATTCATATTAGAAATAGGATCTGGAGCTATCTCTTTAACTAATACTCACGAGTAATTTTATTATTAGATTTTATAATTATTTAATTATATATTATATATACCCTCCCCTCCTTTTCATTATGAAAATTTTAATACTTTAAGTTTTATGTGAAAGTATTCTAATTAATAAAATTATTATTCTAAAATTCTAATATTATAAACCTAAATTAAAAGAAGTTTATATAATAATTTATTATATTTTGAAGGAGAGGTGATCCGATTGGTAATGGTGGTTCTCTGTAAAAGAATTGGTCTCAGACCACATTAGGTTCGATTCCTAAACTCTTCAATTATTAATATTTAAATTAATATTATTAAGAGAGATATATTTATATAATTAAATAATAATATGTAAAGAATATAAAATATATTTATTTTTTTAAGACTGTAGCATAATTGGTTAATGCAATTCGCTCATAATGGATGTTATAAGGGTTCAACCCCCTTCGGTCTTATCTAATATCAAATAAGGAAAAAGGGTACTTGGTCGAGTCTGGTTTATGGCGCTCGTCTTGAAAACGAGTACTCCACAAGAGTCGTCGGTTCAAATCCGACAGTGCCCGTGCTATGAGTAATTTAAAAAATTGTGTAATTAATTTAATTAAATAAAAATTAATTTATTCATATTCAATTTTAAAAGAGATATAAAATATTGTGAAAACATATATAATAAGACAATTAATATTTAATTGTTCAATTTTTAGTAAGAATTTAATTTTGGTTCCGATTGAACGTTATTCAGTAGTTTTAAGACATGCAAATCGTTATTTCTGATAGTAAATTTAGGTTTATTCTAAGAAATAAGGTGTAGAGGTGAGTATAGTAAATAAGATACCTTATAAGTCTTCAGAAATAGGAGATAATTAATCAGAAAAGAAAATAAAAATTAGTCTTACAAAATTTATGAGTATTTTTGTATTATATTAATCTGACCTTAAAATTCTATTTTAGGGTATATAATAATATAATTATTACTAATATTATTATTTTTATAATTATTTATTATTTGACTAATTAAGCATATTAATAATTTTAAATAATGTATTAGGAATAAATGATTAAGGTAAAATTAGCTATTTTATTTTAAAAGGAATTTTTCTGCTTTAGGATTCTATTTACTTTGATTATGATAGTTGGTAGTGGTAACGGCCTACCAAGTCTACGATCAAAAGCCAAGTTTGACAGAACATATGGCCACATTGGGAGTGAAAATACCCCAAGTAATATAAAATTACCTGCAGTCAAGAATATTAGTCAATGCTCGCAAGAGTGAACTAGCTAACTGAAATCTTAAATTTAATTTAAGATAAGGTAAGAGAAAATAATGATATTATCTTACTATTAGTGTCGTCTAAATTTGGTGCCAGAAGACTCGGTAAGACCTTAGACGCAAACGTTAATCGTCATAATCAGGCGTAAAGGGTGTGTAGGCGGCTTTAAACAAATATAATATTTAAAGCTAAATAAATTATATTTTAATAAAAGCTAGAATCTAAAAGAGGGTAAGCTAAACAACATAATTAATTAGGACTGACAACTTATAATAATGTGGAGTACTAAAGGTTAAAGCTATTTATCTACTTAAGATTGACGCTCAGAAACGAAGGGGAGAATAAGAAACTTAGATTAGAGACCTAATTATCTCTCTCAGTCAACGATGAATGGTAGTTATTAAAAATTAAAATATAATATATTATTATTATATAATTATTAGTGACGAGGTTAACACGATGACCATTCCGCCTTGTTAGTAAGACTGCAAAGTTGAAAACAAAAAAATTAGTCGGTCTTGAAGCAAACGAAGTGAAGCATGTTATTTAATACGATAATCCGCGTAAAATCTTACCAGTTCTTGTATATTCTTATTAATGTTTATTTAAATTGAATAAGTTATTGAAAAGCAATTTTCTATTTCCTTTTTTATTAAATAAATTATTGTAAGATTACAGGTGTTGCATGGCTGTCGTCAGTCCGTGTCGTGAGAAGTTTGGTTAAATCCGTAAACGGACGAAATCCCTAGTATTAATTTATACATAATACATAATAGTGTTGATAAGATGCTAGTTGGGGCTAAGACAAGTCATTATGGCCCTCATGAACTGGGCTATAGACGTGCCACAAAAACTTTTACAAAGTGATGCAATTCTGTCCCTTAAAAATAGAAAATTTATTTCTACAAATACAAGGAGTAAGGAGGAGCTAATCATTAAAGAAAGTTAACTATTAAATTAGTTGAATTGTCATCTGAAACTCGGTGACATGAAAAAGGAATTTCGAGTAATCGTTGATCATTACGCAACGGTGAATTAAGCATTCAGGATGAACTAACCGTCTGTCGCTGGGAAGGAGCTTGATTTTAAGGAAGATGTGTATTGTTCTTATTTTCTTATTTTCAATCTATTTGATAGAAAGTATAAATTAACCTTTATATGAGTATTCAAGTAATAATTATAAGTACTTAAATACTTAATTAATTAGTACAAAATTCAATTTTATTATTTTAAAATTGGTGTATTAGTTTAAGATTAGATTTTCCTTAATAGGATTAATAGTATATGCTTATTAACTATTTGAATATATATTCAGATTTAATCTAAATTTATAAACGTGATTGTTAAGAAAAAATAGAACCCAACGAATTAAATTGAGTAACATCTCAAAAGTCATAGCAAGGTAGCCGTACTGGAAGGTGCTGCTGAAAAATAAAACGAAGAGTATATAACCCCCCTCCAATTTAGAATCTTATTTAAATAAATATATAAACTATATTATAATTAAATTAGATTTTTATACATTAATTAATAGAATTAATATAAGAATAGTAATTATTTACAAAAGTTATTTTTAGGGGGTTAGCTGAGTGGTATAGCGGTAAATTTACACTTTACATACAGAGTTTCGATTACTCTACTCCCTATATTAAAAACAAAATTAAGAAAGTATTTACAGTTGCAATTATCTTTAATTAATATTTAATAATTACACTAGTAAATTCATACAATATATAATATATTCTTTCATCAACAAGTATGCCGTAATCTCAGGTAACCGGGTAAATCTTAGGCATTTATGCTTATAGCACTTAAGAGTTCGAATCTCTTTACTTGTATTTTTAAAACTACTATTTATATTCTTTTTATTTACTAATTAAATAATAAAAGTATACAAATAATCCTAGCAAAGAAGTTGAAAATAGGCATCTTTAGCCAAATGGAAAAGCATTTGTCTTCGAAACAATATATTTATTGGTTCAAATCCAATAAGGTGCTAAGTTTTAAGAGTAGGTAAATTATATTCTTATTATATTCGAACTGATATTTTCTAGTTAGGAATTTAGAGATTTTAAACCATTAAATTAAAGAATATTCTTCAGGAGGGGAGGATTTAATCGATATAATTATCTAATACAAAAGTTTCTGTAGATACTAATTTGTTATTTCTATGAATTAAATTTCTTTTATTAGCAGTAGGTACTAAAGTATATATTTTTTTTTATTTAAATAGAACCTTTACCTATAATTCTAAACCACTTAGTTTGATTTAATTCTAATGAGCTATCTTTAGTCAATAAAGATTTAAAATCTTCAAAAGGAATTTTATCTTTAAAACCTTTAACTTTAACTAATTCTTTATTATCATTAGTAATACAACCGTAAACTTTAGGCGCTAAAACTATAAAATCTTTATAAATTCTTTCTAATACCATTTGTCCTAATTGTTTACCTACTAAAGTTTCATCTAATGCTTTTTTCCATTACAGCTGAATCGGTCTCAGTATAATACATTTGGTTATCAGGCAAATTTTTGAATAGGGTCATAATAAATCTGGAATATGCAGTAATAGCTGAAGCAACAGATACAGAAATATCAGAATTTGTTGAATCATCTATAAATTTATTTTCATCGATATCATGATAACTAACTAAATATAAATCATCGTTTAATTCTACTGTACTAATTTTATCAGTATTTACAATTACATGATTACCTAAATCATCAGTCATACCAAATTTACCGTATAAACTATTCATTAAGAATTTAGCTATTAAATATAATGGACTGCTTTTATCAGAATTTTGTTTCATTTCATGTAATACAGATACATAATCTTTGAAGATATTATCTTTTTCGAATGTATAACCTTCTAAGATTTTAAAATAAAATGATATCCATATTTCTGAGCATTTTTTAATTCTTCACTAAAGAACCAACTAATAATTGTTCCTAAAGGTGAAACTGTCCTATTATTATATCTAATTTGTAATATAGGATTATTTAAATGTTTAGACTCATTATTTTAATACTTTTTGGAATATTTGATTTATATTTGTATTCATTATAATTTATTTTAGTATAAGATATGGAATTTGCCTCTTTGCAAGAGTCTAGAGAGTTTAGGAATCGAACCTAAAGCGATTGCTAGACGGGTAAACAATAACATCTATTTATACATGAGAAAATATAAACTATCTCGCCAACCTTTTTACTCTCCTGATTCCTTTTTAATAAAAATTTTAACTTTATATTAAACAATTAATTGTATTGTTTTTCACAATATTTTTTAAAGAAGGAAGGGGGGGGGGTTTAATTTATTATTCCTAATCTTCAACTCTAATTTCATTTGAATTTTTAGATTTGGAAGTAAATTTAATTTTATTAAAAGGATTTTCATTATGTGGAGGATATTTTATATCAGGTAATTTAGAAGTAGATGCTTATGAGTATCTAAATCTTTAAGATCATATTTTTCATCTATTTCTTTAAAAAATATTTCTAAATCTTCTCTTTCATCCGTATTTAATAAATCTGTTGAGGAATCTTTTAATTTACCTTTTAAATTGGAGATTATTTCTTTAATGTTTGATTTATCATCATCGTTTAATGAATCATCTCCTTTAAAAATATTTAAATCATAACCTGTAATATATGTAATAGATGCTGTAATAAATTTATATATAAATGTACCTGTAACAACTGTGGTTGGAAAATTTACAGGTAATTTATCTTCAATTTGATTTATAACAGGTTTTAAATACTCATCTAAATTTAAATGAGGATTGTAATAGTATAAACCTACATATCCTATGAGAATTAAAGGGAATATCCAATAAGAATTATTTGGTATATTTTTATCTATAGCTTTAATATCTTTTCTATAACATAAGAAATCTTTAGGTTCAGATATATCCTCATCTTCATCATTATATAAATATTTAGATATAAGATTTTTAACATAATTCAAAAGAGAATATATTATTAACTGAAACAAAATCAATTGTAATGAGAGATAATCAAATAAAATCTTTTGGAAATTTTATTATTAAAGATAAAAAAATATATGAGGATATCTCAAATATAATTTAAACCCCCTCTGTTTTTTTAATTACATACAAAAGAGATATAAAAGATAATTAGAGTAAAAAGCTTATTCAATAAGAAATAAGCTAGAATAAAAAAATCTTTAAACACCCCCCTTACACACTTTTCCTGAGACTTCTATTAACAGTGATAGACCATATTTCTAATATTCATTTAGAAGATTAAGACATATTAAATTAAATAGGAGATAGGCTATATTTATTAACTACCTTCTATATATAGTTAGCCATAGATTTAATTTTATCGATTATAAAAAATTTGTATTAAATCTGAATATACATTAAAAGTAACATATAATTTATACTATTTACAAGTAATTAGCTAAACGCAAATATGAGGTGCTTATATTATATATAATATACCTCTCCTCTTAAAATTCTTTATTTTAATGGTTAAAATGTCTGAACTCTTAATCAGAAGATATCAGTTCGAATCTGATAAGAATTATAAATTAATATAAGAATATATTCCTTAATTTATAACATATAATAAGTTATTATAGTATATCTTTAACATATTAATGGTATTGAACTAATAATAGTTTTTTACGAAAATAAGAGCTCTATCATTTAGCTAAAGAGATCTTCTAACATTTCATAATGTAAAGTGCGTGCGTTTTTCATAGTATTCTTAACTATATATTTACAAGTAAAGAGATTCGAACTCTTAAGTGCTATAAGCATCTTTAAAAAAAAAAGAATCGTTAATTTTGTATAAAAATTTGGAAAATTTTTTTAACATGCCTTTTAATTTTAAAGCAGTAAATTACTTAATGATTACGAATAATCAGACTCGAACTGATCACATCTACTTGGAAGGTAGAGGTTATACCAACTTAACTATATTCGTCATATCAAATACATCTCACTCTTTTAATATTTTTTTAATTTCAACCAATAATATAAAAATATATATTTTAGGGAGGGGAGATAAAATTAAATTAACTAATAAATTAATATTTAATTTTAATACAAATTAATTTTAATTATGAGTATAATAATAAGAAAGCAATCATTAATGAGAATAATCCTGTAGCTTCGGCTAAGGCGAATCCTAAGATTGCATAACCAAATAATTGTCCTCTTAATTGAGGGTTTCTAGCAGTAGAAGCGATTAATGAAGCAAAGATTTGTCCGATACCTAATCCGGCACCAATTAAACCTGAGCAAGCTAATCCTGCACCGATGAATTTTGCTGCAGCTAACATAAGTATTATAAAATATATAATTTAAGGATAGTGTCTGACGTATATTATAATTTAAATAATATTACTCTTTTAATTAGTTAAAATTTATTTTTTCTTTATTGCGAGTCCTACCAGATTCGAACCGGTACCCTTCTAAGTGACAATTAGAAACTCTACCATTTAAGCTAAGGACCCTTTTTAATTTTAGAATTAATTTTTATCAAGAGCAAGGCGACTCGAACACCTAACAACGATTTTGGAGATCACTATATTACCAATTATACTATGCTCTTAAATTAATTTAATAAAATATACTTCTAAATAAAAAGCATATTGATATAAATAATCATTATTAAAAAGGAAGTAAAGAGATTCGAACTCTCAACCGTTTCATTAAAAGTGAAACACTCTACCTTTGAGTTATACTTCCAACTTACATGCTTTCAACTTAAGGAAGATATATAATAAGATATATATTAAAACAAATTTTATAATTAATAAGTTTAATTTATTATATATATTTGAAAACTATTAACTAGAAATAAATACCGAATTATCAGAATATAACTCTTTCTTGAGTTACCCCGATTCGAACGAGGAAATTCTTCGCCAAAGGAAGACGTTTTGCCAATTATACTATAACTCATAAACAAAACATTAATATATTTTATAACTAACTAGTTTTATATTTTTTACGTACTCTTTTATTTTTTATTGTTTAATATGCCTAAAGGTGGACTTGAACCGCCAACGACTTATTACAAGTAAGTAATTTTACCAATTAAACTATTCAGGCTTATTTATAAATATAAAATATAATTAAACTTAATTAAATAAAAAAAAAATGCCTCGGAATGGAGTCGAACCACTGTCTTTCGATCTTCAGACGAACGCTTTAACCCTTAAGCAACCGAAGCTTCTAAATATTTGTTGTTATTAATTTATTAAAATTTTAATATAGTATGGAGAAAGATAGACTCGAACTATCATTACAGTAGTGCAAGTACAGTTGATTACCAATTATCAGATTTCCCCTTAATTCTTTTTTTTTTTAATTTAAACTTAAAAATACAAATATATAAATTATAAATCTCTTTTAAAATAATACCAAATTATAAATTTAAAATATGTATAATTTTATTGTATAAATTTATAATTAATATTTTATTTCATACTATTATATAGTAAATATTAGTTTAAAAAGATTTCATTAAAGTATATTATACATGAAAATATACTTTATAATAATAATGTAATACAATATATGTTATAAAATAACTAATTTTTATTTAACAAATTACGAATTTGGTATTTTATTAATTTAGCTAGTTAAAACTTATATTAAGTTATTATCTTATTCTTTTTTAATAGGAGGGGAGCAAATTACTATTATTCTAATTTTTTTAAAATAAATTAATTAATTAATTATTATTATTACATTGTATTACATTGAATCTACCCAAGCTAAGTAATCTTGAACTGAAACTGCTTCTACAGCTATAGGCATAAACCCATGCCATGTTCCGCAAATTTCTGAACATTGACCATAGAAAGTTCCTGTTCTTTCAGCTAAGATAGAACATTGATTTAATCTACCAGGTGTAGCATCAATTTTTAATCCTAATGATGGTACAGCAAAACTATGGATTACATCTGCACCTGTAACAATTAATCTTATGTGGCAATCTACAGGGATAATCATTTTATTATCCACATCTAATAATCTAAATTGACCTAATTCTAAATCTGATTCAGGTATCATATATGAATCGAATTCAATAGATTGTCCACTTTCTGTTACATAATCACTATATTCATATGACCAATACCATTGGTGACCTACTACTTTAATAGTTATGGTTGGTGAAGTTACTTCATCTAATAAATATAATAATCTAAAACTAGGAAAGGCTATTATTGTTAAAATTAAAGCTGGTGTTATAGTCCAGATTAATTCTATTAAAGTTCCATGATTAAGATATTTATGAACAATAGGAGAATTATTATAACTATAGAAGTATACAATAGAACCTAAAGCCCAGAAAACTCCTACACAAATAACAATTAAATAAAAGAAAATAGAATTATGTAAATCAATAATACCTGTAAAGGCTGGTGAAGCAGAATCTTGGAATCCAATTTGCCAAGGTTGAGGAGCATCATTATATAAAGTATTTAAAATTGATATATTTTGTAACATTGTTTATATTTAAAAAATTTTTTAAATTAATCAGTCTTAGTGTAATTTTACAGCATTATTATTTTATTTGTAATTTTATTTATAAATAATAAACAAATAAAAACCAAATAAAAATACTGAGTTTAATACCTTATAATAATAAATTATATCTAATATAAATATTATACTTAGATAAATAAATTAAAATTAGATATACTAAGATTTATCTTAATCAATTCTTTTATTAAAATTTTTATTTATTAATATATGTATTTCTAATAAAAAATTTAATAAAATCGAAGAATAATTGTTTTTGTTCCTTTTAATATAAAAATATAAGATTAATATTCTTAATTTATTATATTATTATATAATAACTATTTTATAATAGTTATATAAAAAAGTAATAAAATAAATACCTATTTATTATAAATAATATTATTTTTTTTTTTAATTTTTAATTTTTTTTGACAACCTAAAACATCAAGTCTATTTTAAAAATTAGTAATGCTAAACTTACGATTTTACAATCAATTCATTTGCATCCTATCTAAGAAATGATCTATTTCTTTATTTATAGATTTTTAATCTCTTTGCGCATTATTACAATATTTTGTAATTCATATTGTTAAATATACGTAATATACATATTTATATTTAAATACTTTCTATCAATATAGAATAACTATAGTATAAAATTGTAGTATATATATTTTATACCGATTACAAGAAATGATTAAAATTAGGAAAGTAATAATAACCACTCGTGATAGTTAACAAAGAGAAACCTATTGATAGTATCTAGGGGATAGATTCGAACTTGATATACTTTCAGTAATTATCTAATATGTTTGTGGCTACCCAACTATGCAAAGTTTGATAATTTTGTTTAAGTTAATTGAATAACTTAATTTTACAAATTATTTAATATTACAATTGGTACACTAGAGAAACACAGCCTATTGGTCCTTTCGTACTAGAAGGTCTTCCCCTTTTTACTATTTGTCCCTCAAAAGGATAGGGACCATACTGACTCACGTCGTATTAAACCCAACTCATGTAATTTTTTAATCGGCGAACAGCCGAACCCTTCCAAGGTTTTGCCCCTGGAGGATAAATTAAGTCGACATCGAGGTCCCAAACAGCCAGGACAATGTGTACTCTCGCTGGCTATTAGGCTGTTATCCCCAGCGTAACTTTTATCAATTGATCCCTGTCTATTCCATAATATAGCAAAGGGTCACTATGCCCTACTTACGTATCTGTTCGACTATTAAGTCTTTCAGTTAAGCATGCTTACCGTCATTGCACTCTACAGAACCTTTCATGGTTCATTAACCTCCATTTAATGTCTAGCATACCTTATTAATGAAATATAAAAATTGATTTTAAAGTAATTATTATAACTAATAATTATCAATATAAAATTATTTGTCAGAATATTAACTATTTAATTAAATAGAAATATTATCTAAAATTTTAATCTATTTGGATGTACTTTGCTACTCTATTAAAGACGACCGCCCCAGTCAAACTGCCAACTAGTCAGCTATTTCCTCTTAAATTTTATAAATAAGAAGATAAATACCAGTTCCACCTCAGACCTAAGGTTTTCCATAGATGTCTAATCGACTCCCTATTATCTGTATAACCGAGGTTATAGAACTTTTTATATGATAACTAGCTACAGTAAAGCTGCATGGGGTCTTCCCGTCCTCTTTGAGGTAACCCGCATCTGCACGGGTAATTCAATTTCACTGAGCAAGTTGTAGAGACAGTGAAGCCATCGTTAAATTATTGATACCGGACCACATTTAATGGCCAATTTATTTTGCTACCTTAGGATCCTCATAGTTAAGACCGCTATTAACCAATTTTTTGTAAAGAAACAGTTACCCATTATTATTACTTATTAATATGGCATTGGGCAAATCTCACTACCTATACTATTATTTTCATAATTGCAGATAGTTGTGTTTTTAGTAAACAGTCGGGGCTTCCGATTTTGTGCCACCATATAAATAAATTAATAGGAGTTATTAACTTATTAAATTCTTGGTTCCTCTTCTTGTCGAACTTATGAGGATAATTTGCCGAGTTCCTTAACAACTTTTAGCTCTACGCCTTAGTATTCTCTACCTACGAACCTGTGTCGGCTTAGGGTACGGTTGTGCTTAGAAACTATACTTAAATAAAACTAGCCTAAACCATTAAATTATTTAGTAATCAGCTCTCACTAAATTATATAAATAACTTAACTTCTACTAATTTAGGATTTTTTGCTTATACGAAGATAAATAATAAATATTTAGTAACAATCAAATGACTAGTTTGATATTATTTAAATACAATTTATATTGTTTTTGATATAAATAATCCTTATTTTAAGGTTTAATTTATAAAATTATAAGACTAAATTAGAATATAGAATCGAAGTTATTCAAAAATATCTTTTTCCTGGCCCCAATTAATATAAAAATTTACTATAACATTTATATAATAAATATTATAATCATATTAAATGTGCATTTAATATAATACAAGAACAATTCAATATTAATATTAATAAATTGTCTTAAAATTAATTAATATTAACCTTCTATCCTATTAATTACTTATAAGAAATTCTATGTGTCAAATTTTATTCTCCCTGTGGACTTTCAAAGCTATACTCATCAGTCAAAACGTTGGTTTTGAACCTTAGAGACCGCATTAACATTAGTAGATTTAATCTTTAGCTAATAACCCTTTCGTATTCGGCGAGAAAGTTTAAACTTTCTTTTTACGTTACTCATGTCAGCATTATCTCTTCAGATTCCTATTTTATAAACAATGAAACACTGTCAATTTTAGGTTTGTATTCCTTTCCTAGAGGAATATTGTCTGTGAATTATCTGAATGTTCTACTACCTAGATTTTAAATATAGAATACTAATTTTCTATCTTTAAAATTAACACGATATCGGTTGATTATTTTAGACCCGTTAAATCTTCGGAGCAACAATCTAAGGGTTGATACGTTGATACACGTTCATTATAAGTAGCGACTACCAGGCTCACTTTTCAACTGCATTCAATTTGTCACTTCCTTTATTTCACTTAATAATCATTCGGGACCTTAATCAGTGTTCACGGCTGTTTCCGTCTTGACTATCCAACTTATCATGAATAGTCTGAATATCTACCATCTATTTATGTAATTCCGAGATTTATTTCCATTGGTAAGATTTTTAAGTCCCCGCAAATTAAACTCCTATTAAAATTAATTAATATTCGTATGGAATTACCGTGCTGTACCTCCATAAATATTGTGTAGATGTCATACTAAAATATGTTTCGTAGAAAACCAGCTATCACCAGGTCAGATTGGCATTTCACCGCTTTCCAAAAATCTTCGGAGAATAATGCAACATTCACCCGTTCGATCCTTTAATTAATCTGTTCTTGGAAAGATCACCTGGCTTCGGGTCTAATAGCAGTAACTTAACCCATATTTTATGATTATAAATATAGTCGCTTTCGCTTAGGCTTTAAACCTTGCTACTTCTATTAACTTGCTGACCCATTATGCAAAAGGTACGCCATTGTCACGTTCCAAATTTTCATTTTGTGACTTTGACTGCTTATAGAGTTACTAATTCATGATCTATTTCACTGCGTGTTATTTACATTCGTTCGAACAATGTTCGATAAGAACTAATATTATTTGTATCTTTATTTCTATTTTTACAAATAAAATTATTCTACACTCTTTTCAACTTTTCCCTCACGGTACTTTTCACTATCGCTAAATTTATAAATACTTAGCCTTAGAGGATGGTTCCCCTATATTCCGACAAGTTTACTCCCATCGTACTTAAATAATGAAATCTAACATATAAAATACAGGTCTCATTTTAAATTCACCTTCTTAGTTGTAATCGTAATTACTATGTATAAACTATATTTGATATAATTAATCATATCTGTCTATATTCATCAAGCATTTATTTCTTAAAAATAATAAATATTTCATTATTAGTTATAATAATTTAAATTATGTAAAATATATTAATAGCTATATTCCTTCATTAAATTTAAATTTAATTAAATTTATTTTACTAATTCATATATTTTTAACTTAATTCTAATTTTAACCATACAAGCTATAAATTAAAATCATTTATTAAGTTTACTTTAATGTTATAGTGATAATTTGTTTTTATTATAAGTTAGATTTCGGCTAATCCGATTTCACTCACCATTACTTTCGGAGTCTCGGTTGATTTCCTTTCCTTTCCTTAATGAAATGTTTTACTTCAGGAAGTAGTAATAAAAAGGTTTCCCTTAGGATTGTCTCATCTCGTAATTTTCTTATTCTTAATAAAAATTATATTACTATAATATTTATTAATTTTAAGCAATATGTAGACTTTTGGCTATGGAGCCTCCTTTTGTATAAATTTGCTAGTAATCCTTAATAACCCCTTTAAAATACTCATTAATTATTTTAATTATTATTTGATGTTGTACAATATTGTCATCGATACTTTTATATTTTTTATTAAAAAAAAAAAAGATTAAAATAAAAAATAAATTTAAATTAAATTATTATTAACTAAAAAAACATAAAAGAGGTAGGATTAGTTTAATTGGTTAAAATGACGTCTTGTGGCGACGATGTTCAGAGTTCGAGTCTCCGATTCTACCCTTATACATAAAATTTTCCTTCTTTTTGATACTTAAAAGAAAAAATATTATATTAATAATAGAATTAAATAATTCTATTTAATATTTATTTCTTTACCGAAAAAAGGAATTGAACCTTTATTTTACCATCATGAAGGGTACGTTCTACCGTTAAACTATTTCAGTTAAAAAGTTAATTATAAAAAGAAAAGAATAAAATTAACAATAAATTAGCAATAATGAGTTAGAATAAATATCTATAGGACAGTTTTTGTTAATATGGTTTTTTCTGATCGATCTAATATATAAGTCATTAATATTAACTAAAATAAAAATATTAATGATTAACTCAGGTTAAATAAAGGGTTTTCTATTTTCAAAATTAGATTATTTATTTTAATAGAATAACAAACTTTGGTGTTAGATTTAATTAAAATTTAATTTATATATTTAATCTAATTTAATATTTTCTCTAAGAATTCCATCAAATTACTTTGTATTTTGCACTAAAACTTTATTTATATTAAAATTAATAATCATAAAATTACTAATTTATACCTTGAACCTTCCTGAATTTCTCATTGTGTTATTACTAAAAATGTTAAGTAATTAATAAAACACAAATAAGTTAAAATCCCAGTTTTAGACTTCTAAACTCTCTTTTATATAAATATACTTAATTAATTTTTTTACAAACAGAATTAAAAATAATTGGAGGGATGAAATAAATAAAATTTAAGATTAGTGTAATTCGATAGCATCTTTAATATAAGAACATACTAAAAGAACAAATACATAAGCTTGGATAAATGATACAGCTAATTCTAATCCTGTAATAGCTAAGAATAAAGCAAATGGTAATAAAGTTAATACAAATATTATTAATCCACCTGAGAACATTTTAAATAAGAATGTAGATAAGATTTTTAATAATGTATGACCAGCTACCATATTAGCAAATAATCTTATACCTAATGAGAAAGCTCTAGCTAAATAACTAATTAATTCAATTAAAACTAATAGAGGAACTAAAGCTAAAGGTGTACCTGAAGGGATAAAGAATGAGAAAAAGTGTATTTTATGAATAGATAATCCTAATATAGTTACACCTATTAATATAGTAAATGATAAACCTATTGATATTATTATTGAGGTTGTTATAGTGAATGTATAAGGGATATTACCAACTAAATTAGAACATAAAATAAATAAGAATAAAGAATAGATAAATGGTAAATACACTTCTCTACCTATTTGATCTCTTACTATAGTATTAATACTTGCAAATAAACTTTCTAATAAGATACTTTCTTTATTTGGTATTAATTTCATTTTTTTATTAAAGTTTAAATTAGTTTTATCTTTTCCACTGTTTTGGTGTATAAATAAAATTAAAGATAATACTAATACTGTAAATAAAGCTGAATTTGTAATAGTAAAAGATGTATTAAAGAATAAAGGAGAATTATAGCTAGCTAAACTAACAACTTCGAATTGTTCTAATGGAGAATTTATAAATAAATTATTTAAGTTATTTAAGAACATTTTTTATAAAATTTTTAATTAATTGTGTGCTTAGTTTTAATAAATACTTAACCTATATGAAAAAATTTAAAATTAAGATACTTATACTTTTAGTATTAATTAAGAAAAAAAAAAAGGATAATTTATGTATATGAAATATCTGTTATTTTCTTAAATTTTTGTATTATTTGTACCATTTTAATCATCATACTCGTAATTATTTTTTTTTATTAATACTATTAAAGATGATACTTTAATATTGCAATAAAAATTTTAATAATGTTATTAATTTACTTAAGGAGGGGATTTTAATAAAATACATATAATAGAAATTAGTAATGTTACATTTATTATTATATTATCTATAAATAAATTTTACAAAAGTATTATCTTTTTTAATTATATTGAAATTCTAATTTATATAATAATTTAATTTTTATTAAGATTGTACAGGTAACATATTAAATGCATGGAATGGTATTGGACTAGCTAATGACCATTCTAATGTATTAGCTGATTCAGCTTCAGTATCATATTGTGATAATGATGTGAAGTAAGCAGGGATAGCCCAAGGATTATTATTTACTTCTTTTCCGTTTACGAAAATATCATAAATAATATAACCAAATAATACAGTAGCAACTACAGAAATTAATGAACCGAAACTAGAGATAGCATTCCATCCAGCAAATGCATCAGGATAATCAGGGATTCTTCTAGGCATTCCAGCAAGACCTAAGAAATGTTGAGGGAAGAATGTTAAATTAACTCCAACAAATAATGTCCAGAAATGAACTTTACCTAAGAATTCACTATATGTTCTACCTATAATTTTTGGAGCCCAATAATAGAATCCTGCAAATAAAGCAAATACAGCTCCCATTGATAATACATAGTGGAAGTGAGCAACTACGTAATAAGTATCATGTAATGCAATATCTAAACTAGCATTTGATAATATTACTCCTGTTAATCCTCCTATTGTGAATAAAGCTAAAAACCCTAAAGTAAAGATTAAAGGTGTAGTAAATCTTAAACTACCACCATATAAAGTAGCTAACCAAGAGAAGATTTTAATACCTGTAGGAACGGCAATAACCATTGTAGCAGCAGTAAAGTAAGCTCTAGTATCTACATCTAACCCTACACTAAACATATGGTGAGACCAAACTAAGAATCCTAAAATACCAATAGAGAACATAGCATAAACCATACCTAAATAACCAAAAATTGGTTTACCTGAGAAAGTTGAAACAATATGACTAACAATACCAAATCCAGGTATAATTAAAATATAAACTTCAGGATGTCCAAAGAACCAGAAAAGATGTTGATATAAAACAGGATCACCACCTCCAGCTGGATCATAGAAACTTGTATTAAAATTTCTATCTGTCAATAACATAGTTATAGCTCCAGCTAATACTGGTAATGATAATAATAATAATATAGCAGTTACAAAAATAGCCCATACGAATAAAGGTAATTTATGTAAGCTCATTCCATTAGTTCTCATATTTAATACTGTAGTTATGAAATTTATTGCACCTAATAATGAAGATACTCCAGCTAAGTGTAAACTAAAGATAGCTAAATCTACACTACCACCTGAATGAGATTGTATAGAAGATAAAGGAGGATATACTGTCCACCCTGTACCTGCTCCTTGTTCAACTAAAGAACTTAATAATAATAAAATTAATGAAGGAGGTAATAACCAGAAACTAATATTATTTAATCTAGGGAAAGCCATATCTGGAGCTCCACATTGTACAGGTAATAAGTAATTACCAAATCCACCTACTAGACCAGGCATAACCATAAAGAAAATCATTATGAAAGCATGAGCACTAATGATTACATTAAATAATTGATGATCTCCTGATAAAATTTGTACTCCTGGAGACATTAATTCCATTCTAATAAGAACAGAAAATGCAGTTCCTATCATACCTGCAAATATTGAAAAAATTAAGTAAAGTGTTCCAATTTCTTTAGCATTGGTAGAAAAAAGCCAATTCAAATATAAATTATTTTACTTCTTTTTAGTTTTAATAATAAAACCAAACTAATTAAGCCCTAATTTTCTAAAAATAGAATATATATAAAATATTAAATTATATATATAAAAATATATTGATTATTTATCTTTAAATATTTCATGTCTATGAAAATATAAATTTGTATTCTCTTTTAATTGTAAAAACAAATCGGAATAGAGGCGATTCGAACACCCAAGAGTTGCCCCAGAACAATTAGCAATTGCCTTATCTTTCCAAATGATAACTATTCCTCTAATCACGATCAAATATGAAGATGTTTTTATTATTTTGTAATTATTTCCTAAATGTAGTATTATTTAATATCTTTTTTTTTTTTGTACTTAAGGTTTCATATTAAAATAATTAATTTAACTACTTTTTTTAGTCTTTACCAGATTCGAACTGGTACTATTATCGTGAAGGGATAATGTACTACCATTATACTAAAAGACCCAGGAAAAATTAAGAATAAGCGTGCGAATTTTGGGTTTGAACCAAAACTTACAGTTGATGAGACTGTCGTGCAGACCTTTACACTATATCGCATATAAGGTATATAATAATTATTATATATTTTATGAACACTATCATTGAAACATTTATTACAAACAAAGAGACTCGAACTCTTAAGGAATTACTTCCACTCCTGCTTAAGAGGAGATTGTTTACCAAAATTTCAACATGTTTGCTAAGTTATATTATTTATAGAATATTTAATTATTGTGTTCACTTCTTTTAATTTAAATATTAGTTATTAATTTATTTAGTATTTAGGTGTCAAGAGGAATTGAACCTCTGAATAAGGTATTAACAGTACCCCGCAATAACCACTCTGCCATAACACCATACAAAGATATAAGGATATTTAATTACAATAAAAAAAAAAATTATTTATTTAATATGGTAGGCGCGACTCGAACACGCTTCCTCTCCCACCCAAAGGGAGCGATTAATCCAGTTCATCTTCTACCATTTTTTTAATCTAAATTCTTAAAAATTTAACTTACTTAACTCTTTTAAGTTTAATAAATAAAAATTATTATTAATATTTTATATTAGGGTAACATGTAAATTATAAAAGGAATTAAAAATTTATTACCTTTTTAATATAATAACTATTATATTAATAATCTAAATGGTTTAGAATATTTTTATTATAATTTATATTTTCTTAAAAGTTTTAAAAAGGAGGAGGAGTTAAATAATAATTTGTTTTCTTGTTCACACGTTGTAGGAAAGATATTAACTAAAGTTTAAATAGGTATATATATTAAAATTTAATTTAATTAATATACATTGAAAGTTAGTGTTATTTAGGTCTTAACTCAAATATATTACTCCTAAAAATATATGAAATTTAAAATGAGTAGTATAAATAAATGTTAAAAGCGAACCTTCGTAATAAGTATTAAAAAAATCAATTCGCTAATTTAATAATATTTACAAATAATAAAATATAAACGTGATCCTGTTAATGGTATTATGTTATTTTCGTTATCGATTTAGTATATATATAATATACCTTTACTTAATTATTTGGATTATTAATTATTTATTTATTAGTGTTAGCTAATTTTGTGATATATACTCTTATTACTTGTTGTAATGTGAAATAAGGTAAAACAGATTTAGACATTATAAAAATTAAATAAATTATAGCTAATAAAGCAAAAGATAATTGATTTACAAAATAAAATGGAATAAGTTGTGGCATATATAATTTATATATTTCTTCTCTATTTGGCTCTTTAATGAACTATCTCTACTTTATTTAAATATTATTATTTTTAAATAAGTATAAGATAAATAATTATTTATTTTTTATAAAATATATAAATTATTTATCATTAAATGAGATAATTAGGGTTTATTTAATTAATAACTAATTAAATATTTTTAATAAATTACTTACAATATAAACTTTAAAGTTCTTTTGTTCTTATAAAGAAAATCTTGTAAAAAAACTTTAGTGACCTTTACTAAATGTAGTCTAATTAAAGAAGAGGTCTTTTGTTCACCTTAAAATAATAAATTTATTCTAAGATTAATTTATTATTAAATTAATTAAATGTAGAGAGAATTCTCTCTACACTTTTATCTTTTATTCTTTTAATAAAAATTAATAATTATATCAATTATTAGAGAAAAATAGAAATATATTATAAAAGTAGTTAATTTATTTTTAATAAAATTTATTTTTTTAATATAAATATAAATAATATTATAAGAGTAGTAAAATAAAAATAATTAAGGGTTAAGTTTACAGATGGTTCTGTAGTAAACCTGCAAAGTTTAATAATTTAAAGGTTCAATTCCTTCTTAACTCTTTAAAATTTCTGAATTCTCTTAGTTCAATGGTTAGAACATCATTCTTCTAAAGTGTTAATTTTGGTTCGAGTCCAAAAGAGAATATATTTTATATAAATCTAAATTAGATTTAAATATTGTCACAGTGTAAAAATATTAATTTAAGGATATTATAAATTATTCTAATATTGGGATAATTATTAATACTTAATTTATAAAAATTTAATAAACTTATATATTAACTTAACTTAATCATGATTTTAGATCATATTGTTTGTAGTATTAATTATAAATACTTATATTACAATTATTCTTATTATTAATATTTTAATAGTAATTTAAGGGTAGATTATAATAATTTATATTTAAAAACTTAATGATAAACAATTACTTATTGACTATTATTAATATATTAATTAATTTAATTGATGTATTAATTGTTATATTACCTGTGTTATTATCAGTAGCTTTTATGACAATTATAGAAAGAAAACAATTAGCTGCACACCAAAGAAGAGTTGGACCTACTGTAGTAGGTTATTATGGAATAGCTCAACCTTTTGCGGATGCTTTAAAATTAGTATTGAAAGAAACTGTTATACCTAGTCAATCTAATAAAGTGTTATTCTATTTAGCTCCTATTTCTACTTTCATTTTTAGTTACTTAGGTTGGGGGGTAATACCATTTGGCCAAGGATTAACATTATTTGATTTTTCATTAGGAATTTTTTATACCTTAGCCTTATCTTCATTAGGAGTATATGGTATTTTATTTGCAGGATGGTCAGCTAATTCAAAATATGCCTTTTTAGGATCATTAAGATCAACTGCTGCTATGATATCATATGAATTAATTTTAAGTTCTGCTATTTTAATTATTATTTTATTAGCAGGTTCATTTAATTATTCTACTATTATTGAAGTACAACAATCAATATGGTTTATAGTTCCATTATTACCAGTATTCATATTTTATTTTATTTCAATTTTAGCTGAAACAAGTAGAACTCCATTTGATTTACAAGAAGCTGAATCTGAATTAGTTGCTGGTTTCTTCACTGAACATTCTTCAGTTCCTTTTGTATTTTTCTTCTTAGCTGAATATTCTTCTATTGTTTTATTTAGTTGTATAACAGCTATATTATTCTTTGGTGGTTATAATTTTCCAGAGATAATAGTTAATGGTTCATTTATAAATTTACAATCTATTATTTTAGGTTTAAAAACTTGTATTTTCTGTTTCTTATTTGTTTTATTCAGAGCTACTTTACCTAGATTAAGATATGATCAATTAATTTCTTTATGTTGGATTAATTTATTACCTATAGCTGTAGCCTTTATTATATTAGTACCAAGTATACTAGTAGCATTTGATATAGCACCTTATTAACAATAAAAAGAAAAGGAAAATTACTAATATTTAGTTTTCTTAATTTTATTACAGATTTAATAATTATAAAATAAAATTATCTAATATAAAATCTTTATTAATTTCTTAAACCTTAAAATTACTGTGTTAATATATATAATATATTAATTTTATATTAATAATCCCTCCAATTAGTAATATGCGAGATATACTAATAAGTAAAATTATTTAATTTTGTCTTATTAATAAAAATACAAATATTAATAAAAATTATTAAAAGAAGTTAATTAAATATCTGCATATTATATGTAAAAATATAAAA
>JBBPRA010000342.1:0-28609 GCA_038092775.1 Boletus rubescentipes | reverse complement strand
TTGGTAGGCGCAAACACGGGAGAGGTAAAGTTCACCCAGTCTTTGCTCGTTGGCGCATGAATCGCAGCACGCGTTCGTGCATCTGGCAGAAAGTCCATCAACATCACATAATAAACAATACCTCCACACAAACCATTGAGAAAAACACTTGCATCAGTAGGCGCCTCGGGGCTCAACGCATCGGGAACATTGTACACATCGAAGTCGCTGGCCAATGCTAAGTGACGAATTATGAAGTGAACGGAATGGGATGGGATGGAAACTTACACCAAGGAAAGGTGAAATTGAGGGCGTAGTCGAACATCTCATCATACACGTCACATTTATACCAAGGATCGATTGTTCCATTCGCGCGACCGGCCAAGTCACGTTTCCATGCGCTGCGTGCATAAAGTCTCTCGCTGTGCCCCAACAATGCACCTCCCCTTTCCCTGAGCTTTGCACCAAGGCGGTCCTGTACGTCGACCATGAGTCCTCTCTTCATGAATTTCACATCATATTTGTTAGAGGTTGCCGAGGAAGCCAAAGGGAGTGGGGAATTTAGACTTGGAAAGCGCTCTGGTTGAGGGTATTGCAGGGTGAGATTATACCCGCAGAGTATACTCCTGGACGAAATAAGTTGATAAGCATTCCTGAAACGTGCATCCCACTGCTTTGAACGTACTGTTCCTGAAAGTATTCAAACACCTGCGTGTCGTACCCGATGATTTGTGGGTACGTTTCTAGTACGCTGACCACAGGCAATTCCCTATATGTCTCAAAAGACCCAAGGGTCCCATCACCAATAGCAATTCTCGACAGATAAACCGGAGGATCATCCATCTCGAAGTACCTTTTGGTAATGTAGGGCTGAAAGGATGTTACATGCACCGGATAGATTGCATGAAAGGATGACACTTACTATGTACATGCCAGCGTAGCTCTCACCGGTGATATGCAAAGGTCGCGTGGCAAGGTTCGGAAACACTTTTACAAAGTTCTCCAAGAAACCCATCTGAGAATGCATCAGCATGTAGCACGCGGAAAACCACCAATGCTCACAAAATCAGCAGCGACTTGATCCTCATCGACAACTAAAGAATGTAGGATCAGACATCAAAGGCCAGAACGTAGCTCGATGTGCTCACCAAGCCCATCGGCGTCAACAGTACTGAATCCAGTTCCACTGCAACAAACACGTAGTATCCACTTCCACATTGACGAGAATACGGACATACACTGGTTGGTCGATCCACACGTAATCGGCAACAGTAGACCATGCATACTGACTTTCGACCAACGAATAATTAGCCAAGATATGAAGAGGGCCGTTCTGAAATGCATATGTAAGACGATGAGAGCAGATAATACCAGCGAAATCCGAGATGAACCTCGAACAAGAGTCCCCAGAGGCTAGAACCACCAGGACTGCATAGATAATTAATCGTGTGGTACGGACATGCGCATTTGTGGACTGACCCTCCATTAAGCCAGATGCCCCAAGGCTCGCTGCTGTTCGCTGTAAACGACCCGTTGGAAGACTCGAACGCCCAAAAGAACAGGGTATCGTTCGGATGACCTGATCTCTGAACTGGGATATTTCCAGCCCAGTTCCGAGCAAGGGGCCACGACACATTCGGAAGGTTCTCAGTTACCTGAAAGTCTGCGAGAACATTATCACGGTGTGACAAGGCCAGAGTGGACTCATTCCAGGTCAAGACGCACATTGTTGCCATTCCGAATTGTAGTCCCCGGTCGGGATTCCGGGATACACATGAGGCCAGCTGTCTTGCATTGGATTGCTCGCCTGGGCCTGTGCGAAAGTGAACGGGGAGAAGGATAACAGGAGAGTGACTCCGTACGATGCCCACTGGCATGGCATGGCAGGCCAGGAGCGAAACATGGTGAAGAGAGATTGTGTTGCTAGTGTTGATGGTCTGAATTTTGTAGCACAATATGCGGCGTCATGAGTCAGCAAACGGTACCTGTATCCCAGTGTAACACCTGAAGCGAGGACGGACAGAACCTCTTTATGGCACGATAAGTACGCCAGATCACGAGTTTGACAGTAGTGTTTGTATGGAGTTGACACCTGAGACGAGGATGGATCGGATGGATTGGGTATGACGCTCCAAACCCCCAAAAATCGCGCGATTTTTTTCAGATATGGACGATTTTACCGGTTGGATGTGCGCAATGGATGTGGGACGAGCCAACAAAATCGCGCTATTTTTTGGGGGGGTTGCAACGTCATAGCTGCTCACCGAGTTGGACGCTATGCCCTTGGCACCCGAACACAAGCCTGAGACGCCGTGTGGTGCCTGGCAACAAGTTCTATCGCGACGTGAAGACGAAAATACTATCTTTCTCCGCTTCGATCTGTAAGCTCACGGCTGATCAAACACAAGCGGAATGAACAGAGGATCCTCATGGGCCACAAGGAATGACACCCCGATGAACGATCGCTCTGGGGACGGCGGCAAAGACATCGGAATCCGCTTTTTCGACAGATTGCACGGGTCAGCGTTGCAGGAGGAAATCCAGTCGAATTTGGCCAGGACAAGCAGTTCAAAGTTAGGTATGTTGGTATACAATACGCACTAGGCTACTGGGTGAGTTGGGAATACAAACAAAGCGTGTCATGTTAGAGGGGCGGTAGCGGTCGACGACATTGAGGACAAATATTCTATACCGACGAGTCAGCCAACATTCATCGACGGCGAACCAAAGACGGACCTTGATAGCAAGCCACTTGTCCAGACAGTCCGTGTGCTAGGGAGGGAGACGAGCAAGTTACATCAAGGAGACCCACCGGATAGACGGGGCACGCACGAACAAGTGATGGCACGGCGCCAGACTGTAATTTTTCCTTCCCCCAACTTTCTGTAGTAGACCGACGGCGACGTGCTGCAGCGGCGTGGGATCCTCTGCATGAATTGCTTCCATACAGATGGAACAATCGCCCAGTGACTGATCTGGTGCTTCAGGATCCGAAACAGAAAGCGGCAATGGTGGGTGATAGTTGTATGTCTCTGTGGTAGCGAACTGATTGCGAGTCAATATTCACACGCGATTACCACAATCACAGATGGACGTACACGTTTGGGGAGAAAGAAGGTAGGCCCT
The DNA here is from genome assembly GCA_038092775.1 of Boletus rubescentipes. Classification (NCBI taxonomy): domain Eukaryota; kingdom Fungi; phylum Basidiomycota; class Agaricomycetes; order Boletales; family Boletaceae; genus Boletus; species Boletus rubescentipes. The sequence continues at coordinate 25,504 of JBBPRA010000342.1, read as the reverse complement.
AGCCGTTGTTGAAGGAGCACCACGGCAACCTGGAAAAACACGAAAGCACACAGATAATATGCCCATCCTACCACACCGAAATGATCATCAACGAAAGAACAACAATAAAGGACGCCAACACACTCCGAGGTCCAACATCCAACACGTTCTTTGGACACGTCAAAAAGTCTAGTTCCGGGGTTAGCTCAGCTTCGTGTGTCCATTCCCAAAAGAAATCCCTCACAGAGCGCAAAGTAGAGTCTACAAATAGATGTCCCGATGAGATACTCTGCGCTCAACGCGCTGGGTCTTCCCCGCTTTGCTGAACGAATAATTTGAGGGAACCAAAACATAGAATACATGCTGGCGACGAAAAGAAGTGCGAGGGAGGGCGTGACGATCACACGTATAATGAATGTGAGGAACAAAAACATTCCAAGCCCTGCAATGTATTAGTCATGAGAGCAGTTAGAGACGAGTGAGCTCGTACAAATACGAGCTTGTGGGTCCGAGCGAAGATGACGAATGACGAGCTGAAAGAAGGTGGGTCCGGTGGGACGAGGAGGCGCTGTAGCTGGCAGGGGCAGTTGGGGTTGAGCGACATCAGTAGCTGGTGCGGTAGAATTCTCTGTAGAAGGCGGAGTACGAGCTTGTTGGGCTGCCGCATCCTCTGGGGCCTGGACTTGATTAATAAGGATTGCATGTTGCTGTATACCATGGTGAGCATCATCCGAACAGTGGGACGGAATTGGAGTTCCTCACAGCCTCGAGAGCAAACAAAAGGCAAGCTATGAATGCTGGAGCAACAAGAGACATGGATGGTCGGCCATTTGCCAGGATTGCAAACGTGATGTGCCCAGCAAACGCGACGGCATCGACGATAGCTTGAGTTAGGAAAGTCCATAGTGACAGGCGTGTAAGCGCCGCAGGGCTGTGTGCCCTGTCGATTTGGCGGGATAACAACGCCAATAGCACGAGATAGATGAGGGCAGAAACGCTAGCATCTAATGTGAAACATAAGAGATACCTGCCAAAGTGAAGCGGAATAAGACCTACAATTCGTGACTTTGCGGAAGAACGACTGGGACCTATGCATCGAGGTCATCGGGAAACCACACACAAGTTCCTCGCATTCCTTACCTCAAACCCTCCGCATCATGTAGGCGATATAGTAGCCCACATTCTCGGCTCACGAGCATACCATTCAAACGTAACGGAGGCCTTTCCGCCGTCCACTTCCCAGTCGGTTTCTGAAGTTCATCTTCGAGTTCCTGCATGATGTAGGCGGGAATGGAAGAAGGCTCGATCTGGGCATGAACCACAAATCCACAGCCCGTTTCAACATTCTCAGCTGTGATGCTCATAAAGTTTTTCTAAGCAGGCGACAAACGGTGTTTGCAAACCTTGCGACGAATCTTGATCGACAATACCAGCGTCTATCATCTCCTTTACTTTTATAATCCGAGACAGTAGTTCAGGTCTGACGACACGAGCCGTATCGTTTCGAACACCTTCCGGAACAATAACGGGGAGGTATCGAATGTCGACGTTACGCCTATCAAAGAGTGAGTAGCAGAATTCCAAATCAGCCACGAAAACCCACCCATTTGGTTCAGCAAAACCATAAATGGACCCGTTTGAGAGAAAATGGACGCCATCAAATTCCAGTCGCATCTCGTCCGCGTGGGCTGGATCCGTGAAATCGAACCTTCCCTTAAAGGTGACGTGTCAGTAAGGGTGGGCTTGAATGATCCATGAAGCCCTACATGAATCACGGCAATCTGCTCGGAAACACCCTCCACAACTACCGGCGCACGGTCAACAACACTCCACGACAGGTTCGTCGCAGCGGACCAATTCCACAACCCCAATTTATCACTGAGCTCGGTCATGTTGGTACCCGACATCAAGGATTGCGCATGTGACTTCCACGGAACGTGGGACGACTCCAGGCTGGAAGGCGTTATGTTGTAAAAGTCGAGGGAACCCCGCATGAATCCTGTCGTGTTCAAATAGTAAGAGCCAAGCTGCGAATCGATCTTTGGTCCATATGGGACGAAGGATTGTGCGAGCAAGGGAAAAGCTGGCTCGCTCTCCGGCTAGTTGCGCATTAGTATCATGACACACAGCACGTAGAAATGCCTACCATGGTGAAATTCGAGCTATCGCCATTCATCCATGCGGTAAAGTTGGATAGTTGCTCGTTCATAGCCTGTAATGCATCCTGGTACTGACTCCGTGCGAGGTACTCGTCGCCGCTGTGACCCGTGAGCATAAACAGCATAAATATTATGAAGAGAAAGGAGGGTATGGAGCTCCGTTGCTGTTGCTGCTGCATCCGTACGTCGTTGGGAGTGATTGCATTTTCGTCATCGCGTTGCATGGCATTGAAGGTGGTTGTGGACAAGCCTCAGCACTCGCCGGCAGAGCAGCCAGCCAATATGGGTCACATGACCGATAACTTGTTTATCAACGACCGCCATGGTCAAAGGTTCTCCAGACAGTAAACGCTGGACCCATTTCCATTCAGCGCTGCAGCTTGCTATCAACAGAGCTGCACACAAATGGACGTGAGTGCTACTTGTCAACCAGCCCAACATCGACGTAACGGAACGCCATAGATACGAAGACTTCCAGGAATGCTTTGCGCTGTGGTGCAAAGAAGAACCCCATGGCGCCGAGGGCATCTTTAACACGATATCGCGACACATGGAGGACCAAATACACGTATATAACGCAAACTTCTCTCTTGTATGAGCTGACAACTGAATGTACCAGGCAAGCTGCGAGACACTCTTCAGGGACTTTAATGTGCGGGACAGCATCAACGTTCTTCATGGGGTCGTGACGGATGCGCGTGCTCGGAAACAACGCGGTGAGACGGAAGGGAAAGATGTATGGAAGGAAACTTTGGAACCACGTGCTGCAGCTCGCGCCAGGACCATCCCTGTACTGGAGTCGGAGGTGGACAAGCTGAAGGCAACCTTGCGTGACGCAAGTCTATCTATTTCCATCGTCTCCAGGCGTCAACTCACTTGTTCAACAGCTCGAGGAGGAAAACCAAGGATTGTTCGAAGAAATGAAGAGTAACGTCCAACGACAACAGGAAGCGGACGCCAAGAGCGCTGAACTGCTGAAAATCTTTGATGACGTGCGTACTGATGAAACGTGATCGAACACTATCTTACACCTGATAGGTATATTCAAGCTGGAACAAGCTCCCTCACGACGAGATCGGTCTTTGGTTTTTACAGGCAGCCGAAAATCTACCCCCAGTCAAGCCCCCCTGATTTATTGCTCTGCGCGTTCTCACAAATCCTGGAGATGAACGATGAACTGGTGGCGCAGTATGTCTCCCGCGTGGAGAGCCCGTGTATCTATATTTCGCCTTGTTTGTTCACCATCTTACTCGTCTCTATACCATACACGAATACAAAAACCCTTTGACCATGGTGCAAGACTCATGGCCCCGAGGGTGGATTTCGCGATTTCACGGTACACAGGACCAAATACGCAGGACAAGTGACTATCCACCAATCCCGCCGCTCGTAACGTCGTGTTGTAAGCACGCCGGCTAACCTAGGACCCGTAACTAGTACATATACCGTCTGCAATACTGACCGATATCCGTTCAGTATTCTACCTTTTGGTGTAACGGCTATGCGTGCGGCGGTCGGTCGTCGCTTACACGCATGTACAAATTTCCAGCCACGGGCGACATTTCCTCACATGCACTTCCTTTCCACCGACTTCATTCCTCGATCCACGGAACCCAGTGATTCCCGCGACAGAGCCCCCCGCTGGAATCTGTTCTGACCCTTCGCATTCTCAAGGGAGGTCGGATCGTCGTACTAGTAGGAAGGTCTTCATGAGCTTAGATCTGTTCATACCTATCAGTTGTTTCTCGAACCAAACGTTCAGATAATATTCTAGCGCTTTGCGTGGACTGAGAGCAAGTTGAACTATTGGACCCGGTCGCCCGATCACTTCGCCATACTAAGTTGTTTGCTGGACCGTCGGAAAAAGAAACTAGCAACAACTCGTTTCGATCGAGTGACCTCGGGGTTATGAGCCCCGCGCGCTTCCTCTGCGCCATGTTGCTATGGTGCACATGGAATATAGGTTATCGAATATCTCAACCTCTACTCGACCGCCACTTGGACTGCTACGCCCGTCTTTCCTTTGACATGGCTGGCAATCTGCTCTGGGCACATCTCCTACGCAAAGATGCGACGACGGCCGACTCGCCCTCGCAAATCCCGCCCATTGCGCCCCAGGACAAGACTGGAACGTCCATGCGCATGCTCATCCACGACACCCAGGTCAACCTCGAAAAGTTTTCCACCCGGCTCGACACCCTCTTACAGCGCGTCGACGACTGCAGAGCCCAAGTTGTCAACGCAAACAAGCTGCTCGATGTCGAACGAGACAAGGTGCTCACGGAGATACTCGAGATAGGTACGCATCGGTCATGTGTGTGACTACGCTGCTCATGGATCACGGATCGAAGCGCATAGATGCCAGACAGAGATCAAGGCGCACGTCGGGATACCTGCACAAGCCCCCGCCCTCGGTCTCGTCCACGTCTCGCAGGTCTCGACGGAAAAGTCCGTACAGGCACTGGAAAAGCGCATAGATGCACTTCAAACGGTTCGTACGCGACACCTACTCGGCAGTATGCTGACGAATGGCACAGCTCCTCCAGACGCACGCGCATGCGATGCAGTCCATTCAGGATCAGCAGAACACCTTGATTGGTGTTGTTCTGCCACTCGTTCCGATCATTCACGGCGTTTCGTCCCAGATGGACCAGATCAAGGCAACGCTGTCCGATTTGGTGGCCAACGCGGTGTCGACGATGACGAATAGCGTCGAGAACGTCCGATCGTCGCTAGTTGCCGAGTTCGCGCATGGACATGGACGCATGGAGTCGTCGATTCGTGTAGGATCCTCAAGCAAGTCGACAAGTTCGCGGCGCAAGCGATCGGTGCCACAGGAAGCCAATATTCCTGTTTCCTCGCCCTTGGATAGTCGCGGTCTCGGGGGACCTCGCCTCAGCCTCAAACGGGCCCGCATCGAAGGAGCAACGCACTGCGCGGTCGATGCTCAGTTACCTCGCAAGTTGTCACGTTTAACGGTACCTCTGACGAATTCAGGCGATCCACCTCCTTTGCTGCAGACACCACAAACGCCTCGACGGCCGCTTGCGGATTTGCTGTTGATCCCAGGTAGCAATAACTCGACGGTTCGAGCAACGTCACGTGGATGTATGCGTCCTCACGAGGTTCTTAGGGCCTCCGGAGGTTCTTCAACCAACATACCTCGAACGTCACGGTCACCCCTTCAACCACTCGGGTATGCTCAGCCCGACTTACTAGACTCGACGATCACTCGACGACCCTCTGCAGAATTGCACGACATGCCCTTGGCCATCGGTGGGTTTGCCATGGAGCTACCAAGCGCAGCTGGACCCTCGGATCAAGACGCCCTCTCGAAGGCGATCAAGATCGAGGAAATTCTAGAACCCAAGTTGACTGGTGTCTTTTCTGTACACTCCTCCCCGCTATCTTCCCCACCGTCGTCTATGCCATCTGGGGCACGTCGCGATCCGCGCGAAACAAGTGACATGCATTCCTCGAGACAACAGGACAATATATCCGATGCCGATCAAGTAGAGCCTGTCCACATTGCACCGCCTTCCTCCGGTCCACTATCTTCCAATCCCGATGGATCACCACCAAAATCGATGAGCCTACGTGCCCGTCGGGCGCAGATGTCCAGGGTAAGTCGGTAACGTATTTAGAATCCACCTTGCCGCTTTTGTACCACACGTTTTTCTTTCTAGTTTGGGCGTACGGAAACGCGACGCTTCATCCCGTTGGTGCCCTGGTCGGATGAAGAAGAATGAACTGTGAATGGGTAAATAAGCATTTCTTGGCCAATCATCGTTGTTGCGCCATTTCTCCGGTAGCGCCGTGAAAAGATTCCGTTGACAAGTAGTTACTTTTTTGCTATATGTTGACATTACAGTATGTGCATGTTGTTTAGATGTTCCAAGTTTGTTGTGAGACCATGTGAACCTCGCCGATACAGTATCAATCAACGCTCACTCGGCCACTACTACATCCGCAACACTTTTCTTTGCGTTATGGCGGACATCCAACCTGCGCTCGCACCGCAACCAGAAGACGGCGACGATGTTGCGCATGAGGCGACCCCGCCCGAGGCACCCCCGCCTGCACCCATTACCGAACAAGAGGTGGGAGAGTACAGAGAACAAGACCGTTTCCTCCCCGTAAGCCCAATCTGCCCCGCACCTCGCCCCGCTCACAAACACCCCTTGCAGATCGCCAACGTCTCGCGCATCATGAAACAATCCGTCCCATCGACCGCCAAAATCGCCAAAGACGCTAAAGAATGCGTCCAAGAATGCGTCTCCGAGTTCATCAGCTTCATCACCTCGGAAGCTGCCGAAAAATGCCACATGGAGAAACGCAAGACGATTGGAGGGGAGGATATTTTGTATGCCATGGCCACGCTGGGGTTCGAGAATTATGCAGAGACCCTCAAGATACATTTGGCAAAGTTGAGGCAGGTGCGTTGGGTGTTGTCCTGTCGTTTTTTCCTCGTTCACATGTCGGACGTTGGTGAAGCACCAAGCAGGGAGCTCGTCACATCCACACCCGAATCATGGCGACGACAGTTGAGAGAAAGAGAGATGAGTTTTTCACTCGACTGCTCGTGTTTTTCCAACTTGTATTCTGTATTCGGAAACAGTGTTACCCCCCTGTACTACTAATAGAACGCGTCCTCGTACGCTCACCCATCTCTACGAAACGCACGACGCCCTCATACAGCCTCGAGCCAATCCAAACGCCTCTTTTCGAACTCGGAAAAGCCATGGGACGAGATACCCGAAGACTTTCAGTACCTCACACGCACGCACGACACGAGCAGCACATCTACGCTACCGTTGAACGCTGCTGCGTCTGGCAACGCCCCGGCATACAACCACGTCAATGTACCAAACGACGTATCATATAGTACCCGGTGGTTCTACCCCAATCGCGTCATACTTCAGTTGGTGAAGTGTCATGCTAGACACCAGATACCGGAGTTCCGCCCGGATGGTCCCGCGTGGAGCGAGATGGATGCGATACCTCAATCGCCGCACCACCGTGCCAGCCCTTGCGCCACCACCACGTTTCGCTACATGGGTGTCCGTGTCATGTCATGTCATGTCATGTCAATGGCATGTCGTGTCAGATTCCGATCGACGATAAGCACCTTCGGGACGAATTAATCTTGGCCGTTGAGCTGATTGGTGCCATGTTTTCGTCGCCCCGGCGAATCTTTGAATGTGTCAAGGTCGAGGCGACGAGGTGATGACGCTGTGGGTCTTGTTGTCCGGGGTCGTTTTGGCGGTGGTCACAATCATCGTCGAGAGGATGGTCGTGCTGGCGCCGGTAACGATGATGATTTTGCCCATGAGATCGGAAATGTCTTCGACCTCAAAGGTCAGTTGTGGAGGGAAAGTCTCGCTGATTCAGGACAAGAGTCCACTCACCACGATAACCACGCGGAGATGGGCGTTGTAAAATTAGACGTATCCATCGCGGCTACGATCGGCAATTGTACGATGCCTTCAATCGTGCGTACTGGTGGTGGAGTGAGGATGCTAACACTGAACAGACATGAAGCGACCTTTGAATTTGAAGATGATTACAGATGATATGTTTCTTGCCAATGCCCTCCGAGTCGTAAGTCTCCCCTCCCACGAATAGCGGCGGTGCGTAAGAACCTGTCTCCATATGTATGGATAATCTAACACTCATTTGGAGCGTGAGGAGACCTTATCATGATTATGTAGGAAGTCGCTAACGAGCTTGCGCAACTCAGGGTAAGTAATAGTTGCTCTCCATTTTGTCTGTACCATCATCATTTTACCAGGAAGTTTATTGGTGACGCGAGAAGTCATACGTTCAAGGCCATCCTGCATGTACATACAGCGTTTTATAGAGGTCGTCGACGTCTTTGACCTCCTTTGGGATAACCAGAAGTAAAATGCAGGTATAACGCGAGAAAGACAAGCAAAGATAAAACGCGCGTGGCAGAATACATTGGGGCGCACGGACGAGAGATTGTAATGAAACACAGAACGAGAAGGTAATAGTGAGGCAAAGAAGTGGACCATGGATATTGATCCTGTGTGGTCATGGTCCTTCTGGGCCCTGCACTCGCCTGCATACTGTTCAACTTGTTGCGTATTCTGAATCACCTTCTAACTTGTGCTTTCTCAGTTCAGGGGTCCACTCGTGTTCGTGCCCATTTAAAACTAGAAAATGTGGATACGTCCGATTTCAAGAGACAACTGATATAGATGGGTCTAGGTTCGTGACTATCTGCAATCCATCCACTATCCCCAACAATTTGAGACTAATGCAAGCGTCAGTCGGCCAGTGCACTTGATTCTATCTTGGGGAGATTACAATGCACAAGTGTAACGTAAAGCAGCAGCAAAACTGAAGTAGATTGCAATAGAGATGAGCAAGGATGGAATATGCATGATGACGAGATGCAAACTGAGAGGGATGTCACGGTGCTGTTTATGTAACCACATGCGTCTACATCAATTATGTAATGGAACACAATGGGGCGCGTACCCTATCTCTTTCACGCATTGCAAAGTGTTGTCTTTTACTCAATGCATCGAATCCCAGGTGACGTTGAATCAGCAGTAAGCCCGACTGCCATACGCTCGAGTTCGTTTGTGGACGTCGCTAAACCAATCACAGAAGCCATTGTCGAATGGTTCAATATCATTCTGTCCTGCATCTCACACTCCCGAGTCATTCCTCGAGAACGATGGGCTTTGGCTGGCCTCGAAAGAGGATCCAACTCTCGCTCTACTGCGTGCGGTTGCAGAGAAGCAGGCCGAGTCATGCACCGAGCTGCTTCACTCGTCGTTCCATCCCAGTTCCGATGAAATGCTGGACACTTTTCCCCAACGAAACGGATTCGTTCACACCGTGATCGAGGCCTACAACCGACACCGCGCGCTCATTGTCCGTCCCGATGACGTCTGGCTCGCCATCTTGACACAATTCTGCTTCTTTGTCAACGGCAATGTGGAGAACCTTCGCAACGTCTTCGTCGCCCATGAAGGGAAGAAAGAACTTGTGATCCAGGCAGGAGGAGATCGGTACAGCATGGATCCTGCCTATATGGCAGTTCAGATGACACACCTGATGCAACAACATATCATCGACGAGTCCCTACAAGAGTGGATTACGCCGAGTTTCACGACGACGACCGCCACTGATACTGCGACTTCGGCGATCGTGATGATGGGGACGATGAAAGAATATTTCTCATATTCGTTTCATCTGCTGTGCGGGATCCCCAAAGTCACGCTGGAGGGAGAGAAGAGAGATTGGGAAGACATTCTCCATCGCCTGGAGCGCCTAAAAAAGTACGGGATCCAGACGATTGCATGGTACCACCTCCTTCGACCGGTTATATCCCGGTTCGTCTCCGCCTATGACGATCCGACCTCTGCCGACAATCTGGAGTTTTGGAACAAGGTTGCTCATTTCAGAGAAGGCGGAAGTGGGCCAACTTGGCTCTCAGGGTGGATTACCGCATTCTGCGTGTTCAATGAACAAGGTCGATGGAAAGGTAATGGGTTCAACGAGATCACTACACATACGAATGGCTTGGATCCTTTGCATCTTAGCGCGGCAGAATTCGCTTCTACCCATCTTCGCCAAGTGTCTGAATCATATCTTACTCTGGACGGTTTCCCCTATCCCCGAATATCCAGTGACGATGTTCCGTGTGGATACACACATGTCGATGTCAAGCTTATCGACAACGGGATAAAATTTGACACGATGTTCGTCGCAGGGTTGATTGGTACACGCATCTCTTCCACGGTGAAGACAGGTATTTCCCGGGAGGGTAGGAGGGACACTGTACAACCAATTACTGGATGGTGGTACTTCATCAAAGAAAAGGGGCCGGGACCAGAATTGGAAGAGCCAGAATGTGAGGCTGAGTGTACGCCGGTCGACCCCACTCCCTCTGGGCAGAGTCGACAGAGCATAGAGCGGAAGAAGAGCAATGACACCCGGTTCAAGTCATTTTTTGACAAATTTAAGTAAATGCCACACGATGTAGTCATGCTTGACTTTCCTCCCTTGGAGTGTATCATATTTGCTGTACAATCAAGTTACAAGGTTCTGTCACTCGGAGCCGGGAGTGGAGTTGCCCGAGCGGAGTAAGCGGTGGGCATTGACAGCACAGCACGCTAATTATCCTTCTCGCCGTCATGCATTGTCTCTCTAGCTCAAGCTATCTTCTGCTTTGGCCTGGCCTCGGGTGGCGACAAAGTCAAAGAAGATGTGCAGTATACAGAAGACGAGTATAGTATAGTGTGAACTAGTTGGACCTATCAAATTGCCGTTGAGTCAGGATATCTGTGTTACGGGTAGGGACATTACGGTGTCTAACAGCATGCGCTAGTCCAAACTGGTGAATACAATTGTGATTACCATAATTTGTTTGGCAGGTGAAATCGGAGTAGATAAGCGACAGATCATGTCCACGGCAACATCACCTCCATCACCATGCACCTGCAGCTCCATCAGATCACCAAACCCATCGAGCACCTCTCGACACAGTCTGGTCTGTCTGGCGCCAACGACGACGACATCGCTGAAGGCTTCGCCCGCCTTGTCGGAAACGCCCATCCTTCCGACGGCGGAGGCGATGTGACACAGGGCATTCACGCCCCAGCCCACAGCTCTATCCCTTTCCTCCACAAAGTCGTGCCTCAGCTCCAGAACCTCGCCAACAAATACCATGTCGGAAACTATGTCGTCGACAGAAAGACTGGCGAAAAGTTCTTCGAGAGTATGCCCATCTATGCCCGACTCGGCATGCACCTTCTCTTTTGTGGAAAGGAACAGGTCAAATTGCTCGAGGGTAGTAAACACGTCGAGGACCTCCTCCGTGAACAGAGCGTCCGTGAGGGGCATATCTATGATTCCCCAGAGAGCGTCAAGAACATCCAATCCTTTATCAACACCTACAAGCTCTCCCTCGATGAACTCCTCTACCCGGATATCAAACATTACGCCAACTTCAACGAGTTCTTTTACCGCAAGCTCAAGCCGGATGCACGGCCCGTCGAGAATGCAGACGACCCCGCGGGGTTCTGTTCTGCTGCAGATTGTCGACTTGTCGTCTACCCCACTATCAACCTTGCCCGCAAGTTTTGGATCAAGGGTGATGAATTCTCCATTCCCACATTGTTGAACCTCGATCCTTCCGACCCGTCGTGTACCCAATTTGACGGTGGCTCTCTTGCCATCTTCCGCCTCGCGCCTTCGGATTATCATCGCTTTCATTCACCTATCGATGCGACCGTCTCGGGAAAGGCGACGGACGTCCCGGGGCAGTACTATACCGGTCAGTGGGGATTTCTTGTTCTTGTACATGAACGACGATCTGATTGATATGTGCGCAGTGAACCCCCAAGCGATCAATCAAACCAATCTCGACGTCTTCTCCCGTAACAAACGTTCCATCCTCTTCATGAAACATACCCTCTCTGGCAAGCCGATTGCCTTTGTCGCCATCGGTGCCCTGCTTGTTGGAAGCATCGCCTGGACGGTCGAGGTAAGCCGTCCTATCAAAATCTGATCGCGCCGCTTTCTCATCAATCGGCTGGGCGCGATCGGACATGGATGTAGGAAAACGCGACCGTGCATCGCGGAGACGAGCTCGGCTATTTTGCTTATGGTGGAAGCACCGTCATTGCCATATTCCCTCCTGACTTTATCACGTTTGATGAGGACTTGGTGAAACGCTCTGTGCCTGATAACTCGAACGGGGGCGGGAACCGTGCCGTTGAGACTCTCGTGAAGGTGGGATACTCGCTCGGACGTTGGAATGGTGCGTGAGGGGCAGGACATTCTGGGGTGAAATAAAGGTAGATATAAAGTTGGTGATTTGAGGTGTCTTGTATATACAGTGCTAAAGTACTGACGAGGCGCCTGCGCGTCAGCTTAGATGCTCCTGGCTGTAGTATACGTGTGCAAGTATGTATTCGCTTGATCTTTATAGGTCGAATGCTGGCATTGTCTTAAGAGGTTCACTGCATAGTAGTAGCTGGAATCCAGTGCAGTGTTTTGACAGTACTCGTCTTGTTTGGTTCGACATTGCCCAAGGACACGACTCAGACCTACTAGTACGAAAGAACTAAATGAAAATATACACTATCCGTGTACAGGAAAAAGCACGAATTCCAACGGAAAACAAACTCGAAAGAAGACCCTCAAGGCTTCATGCGTAACCCTCAACACTACCACAACGCTCCGCCATCCCCGTCTCCCACCGCGCACGTAGTTTCGCCACTATTCCAACCCCCGCGAGCGACATTCGCTCGGTCGCTCCACTACCACCATCGCCACCGCCGCGACCAAGCCCAACGACTCTGCGCACCCTCAATCCCTCGATTTCGCACTGCGTCCTCGGATTGTTCGACGCCTGGATACCTCTTACGAGTGGCGGTACACCGCGCACCCGAGTCAACGCCTGTGGTTGAGCGTGGGCGGTGAGGACGTGTGCAAGCTTTGAACGGGGAGATTCGGGGCCGGGATGTACGAGGGATGAAGTTGGGGACGTGGCACGAGGTTGGAATGAGGAAGTGATGGCAAGCGGGGGCATGTTGGTTCTGTCTGCAAGGGGGGGTCGTCGGGACGTTGGCTTTCGTGGTCGAGGCAAGTCAGAGAGTGCTCTCCGGGATGAGAGTGATGACGATGGCGACGGCTGCGGGAGCGCGAAGACGCCGTCGAGTACCAATGTCGGGGATGGGGATGCGGCACGGCTCGATAGTCGCTTCAAGTCGAGAACTGGCTTGGGTGCGTTTGTAAGCGTCACCGGAGGGGAACTGGTAAATTTCGAGCACGACGTCGCGGTGCTTGAGGAGTATGGGAGAGGTGTTCTGTTTGAGAGCGAAACCGCTGACCCGGAGTTGGGAAGCTTGACGATGTAAGCATCTTTGGGAGCATTGAAAGAATACACCGCCCGAGAAGTGGAGGATATGATCTTGAAGCTATCAGAGAGGCCGGGAATCTGCTCCAATGGGTGGCCCGAATATACGGCCGATGTGGGGAATGCCGTCGGTGATGGGATGTCGTTGGTATTCAGTTGACTTGGTGCAAACGGTGTACTCGTCTTGGCAGGTTCAAAAGTATCCGTTGACTGACAAGTCCAATGCACCAAGTCCGCAGTATCGGTCGTCGCAATCAGAAGCGGAACCTTGGAGGTAGGTTGTTTGGCATAACACGGAGAATCAGCCACAAATGTGTCCGTGCTCGACGAGTTATCGTCCAGAGTGATGGCTGACATGGGTCTCGCCGCCCGAGATCTCATTCCAAAGCCACTCCCGAACACGACCTCGTTCCGGAAAGACAGCCAAAAAGAGACACCGCTAGACGAGTGCGAGCCGGACGAAAGCGTACTGCACGTCGGCATCCGATGCATCGTCGGCGTCACGTGCGTGGAAAAGGGAGTAGTCGCCGCAGTCTTTGTGCGGGTCAACGACCCAGGAGCGATACGAGATACCGAAGAGACTGGTGGCGATAGTTCGAGGGTGAGTTGACGTGCTTTCCTCCTCTCGACCAGAATTAGTGGTTTCGGTATAAACTTGCGAACCCGAGCGGGGGCGACCCGTCCGAATGCCGAAACCTTGATCGGTGTACATCTATTCTCGATTCGATGACCAGCGTCGGTGTTGTTTCGAGTCATCTTTAGTTCTGAAACTCGGGGTACGGCCTGGCCTGAAGACGAAGCTGATTGCTTCGCGGGGCGAGGGCGTTGATGTGACTGTGGTACGACCGGGAGTAAGTTGACACGCTGCTTCCGAGTCCTGGTCTTCGGACTAGAATTATCAGTGCCAGTGTACGGACGTCGTTTGGTGTGGAGGCCTGTTACAACGAACATCATCGACGGGGATAAGCCAGTGCTGCGTGTCACATGGGTGATGGGCAGTGCGATACAACGAAGTACTTACCAGATGCAGACTCGGAGTTGGAGTGAAATAGTCACCCGTTGATAGTCGGGGAAAAGAGAAGAGAGACTACGAACACAGCGTCGGATTGGAAGGGTGGCTGACACTTTTGTGAGGCTGACCTGACAGCGCCCATGCATGGTGTTGATAACTGTAGAGGTCATTTCATCACCAAGGCCGAGTCTGAGGAGGTAGGATACACATAGGCTGCCAGTGGAGCCTGATACTACGCGGTGAAGGCCTCATAGCAAAGTTAGGTTAACGCAGAAGTGAAAAATCAAGAATTGGAGCCTATCAGATAGAACGACTCGAAACGCTTCACAATACCCCGCGCGAGCTTCCTGCCAGTGAGCGGTCAGGGTGAGTATTCGGGATCACCCGAGCTTTATTGCGACATGGCTCGCCGCATTATGTATCTGCCTTCCCGGATCAACAAAGTAAAGAGGTTCAAGGTTATAAGGGCTGCTACGTTGGAGACTTGGAGACATGTTGGTTTATCTCCAGGTGATAAGTAATGGTGAAACGAGCGGTGGTTGTGGTTAATCATGCCCAGATCGAGCCTTCTGGCATATTCATATCTAACTGCTTTGAGAGACCGACCAGTGGGAAATGATCGACGAGAAGGCTCGCCGCGTTTGAAATGATAGTATCCGGACAGTTCAAGCCTGAGATAGTCAGAAAACCGAATGAAAAAAAAAAATTAGACAACTTACTCAGAGTTTCTGCCATAGTACCATTCACCAGTTTCACGATTACTTAGAACGGGGAGGTTACTAGACTAACATATTCAATCCAACGTGAGCATTCCTGCTAAGCAGTCATAAGTGTAAGTGAATATGATCTGAAATGCAGATACGTTCAATTTTAAGAAACAACTAATATAAACGGAGCTAGATTCAGTGCAGGCACATGGTATCTTTAATCTATCTGCAACAGCCCTCCCTCCCTGCTACGGTGTGCTACCCACAGAAGATTGGACAGAAGTGAAAACTGAATGCACAGGTTAGAAGAGCAAGACACTTGATGGTGTCTCAATAACACTTACAATTCCAGATAGCAGTGGGACGAATGGTATTGATACGGTTGTTCAAAGTTACGGGCCAGGGAACGATGGGTCAACACCAACACCATTGTCAAAAGTATCCTCAGCCACCCCTGTTTATGCCATCATTACTTTCAGCAGTAGGTTTTTTGTTGATATCAAAAAACATACCAGTAACAACGTGACCGGCGCCATCATCAACCACGCCGAAGGAGTCTGCTGGCATAGCAGCTGCAGAGCTGAGGTATAATGCAATGCAGACAAGCAAGGAGGCAATACGCATGATGATGATCAGATGGCAAGACAAGAATTTCAGTGATGGGTGGGTTCGGAAGTTGGGAATATGTTCGTTGTTCAGGAAATCTGACCGTTTATAAACCCTCGGGAAGAGAGCACTGACATAATTTGAGCGGGCTTCTTTTTTGACAATAATCCTGACATGACATGCAATAAGTACGTACTTCTATTGTCTGCTCGCACGAGAAGCGTGATTGATTGCGGCGCAACTGAGTCGCTCATAACAATAGTGATGGTAATCTCGGCTCCAGATCTACGTCCCGGAGTTTGGAAAATCACAGCACTTGGAATTCAAAACGAAAAGTGCATTGGGTAGGTATTCATGCTTACAATTGGGTGATGAGCATCTAACCGGTCCCAGAAAGTATGATTTACTAAAGGTCCTTGCAAACAGAGATTCCCTCCTCGGCTACACTTGCGGATTTGAATGTTCAAGTCGAAAGGGTGGCAAAAATGGACGCTTAACTCGGTTGAACTTTGTTCTTTTTTGAGAGGGCCACTGGCAGAACTTTGACACCTTTACGGGAGGACGTAACAATTTTAGCGGCTCGAGGATCACTGGCAGTACGGTGAGCATAAAGTAAATCTACTGCCAGTGCGTTCCCGTTTGCTCGTGTGCCAAATCTATTCGGCTGATGAAATAGGTTGACTTGAAACCTTTCTCTGAGATCTGCCACCTTGGTGAAACTTGACCAGACTCCACTTCCAAGTCAGGCAATCTGCAAGGCTGTTGAGTAAGTATCTATCGTACTATCATTATGTCATAGACCCACCTGACTAGGGCACAAAAATTTACCCATTCAAAAATTTCGCTCCACATTACTTGATCATAGTGTTCTGATCGAAAAGTCGCGGGTCAGAAGCTGTCAAGCCTGCAGGACCCCAAACTCATCTCGGTGGGCAAATCTGTCACAGTAATATGACTCGGACCATGCTTGCCCACCACCCATGCCAGCCCATGCCGATCCACGTCGACGTCATCTCCAAACTCTACATCCGAACTCTCACCTGTTCGTGCATCGCAACCACAACCAGCACACAAGCCTACCAAACCTATCAATTCCCACCGTGCTCAATGAACTCTGGACCTAGATTGCCTTTCTCTCTGGCAACTTTGTTACTTTGTTTTCGAGAGTTCTATCTGCTGGAAGTTCTTTTCTACATAGCTTGTTCCATTCCACGTAAATTTTTACATATATTTTAGTGACGGATGTCTATGTGATGTTTGCATTTGCGAATGAGGATATTCTGAGCTGTCCGGAGCATAGTATGGGTTCAGACGATCACATCATGATAGTATTCCCTTCCTACGACGATTCGACCTCTCCTAAGATGTGAAGGGTTGGAACAGATTCCAGCAGGGGGCGCAACGTGACCCTCTGGCTGGAATCATTGCGTTCTGTATGATCAACGAATGAAGTCGGTGGAAAGGAAACACATGAAAGGGAATGTCGCTCGTGGTTGGAAAATTGTACAAATGATATTATGAGCGGCGGGAATGGTGGATAATCAGTTGCCCCGTGCATTTGGTCTTCCATGTACCATGAAATCGCGAGATACGCCCTCGGGGCCTTGTGAGTCTTGCACCACGGTGCAAAGGCTTCCTAAAAGTTCGCGTATTCGTGTATAGTGTAGAGACGAGTAAGATGCCAAACGAACAGGGCAAAACCATGTCCCGTTTCCCCCTCCAAGCAAGAAATGATACATGGGCCCTCCACGCGGGAGACATATTGCGCCACCAGTTCATCATTCATCTCCGGGATCTGTGAGGACGCGCAGAACAATAAACCAGGGGGGCTTGACTGGGGGTAGATTTTCGGCTGCCTGTAAAAACCAAAGACCGATCTCGTCATGAGGGAGCTTGCTCCAGCTCGAATATACCTATCGAGATAATGATCGAACCCCGTCTCATTAGCACGCACGTTGTCAAAGATTCTCAGCAGGAGTTCAGCGCTCTTGGCGTCCACTTCCTGTTGTCGTTGGACGTTACTCTTCATTTCTTCGAACAATCCTTGGTTTTCCTCCCCGAACTGTTGAACAAGTGAGTTGACGCCTGGAGATGATGGAAATAGATGGACTTGTGCCACGCAAGGTTGCCTTCAGCTTGTCTACCTCCGACTCCAGTACAGGGATGGTCCTGGCGCGAGCTGCAGTACGTGGTTCCAAAGCCTCCTTCCATACATCTTTCCCTTCCATCTCACCGCGTTGTTTCCGAGCACGTGCGTCCGTCACGACTCCATCAGGAACGTTGATACTGTCCCGCACATCAAAGTCCCTGAATAGCGTCTCACAGCTTGCCTGGTAATACATTCGATTGTCGGTTCATACAAGGGAGAAGTTCACGATACATGCGTGTATTAGGTCCTCCATGTGTTGCGATATCGTGTTAAAGATGCCCTCGGCGCCGTAGGGTTCTTCTTTGCACCACAGCGCAAAGCATTCCTGAAAGTCTTCGTTTCTGTCACGGTCTGTCACAATATTGGGATAGTTGACAAGTAGCACTTACGTCCATTTTGTGTGCGGCTCTGTTGATAGCGAGCTGCAGTGTTGAATGGAAATGGGACCAGTGTTTACTGTCTGTGGGGCCTTTGAGGGAGTCGTTGATGAACATCTTGACGCGGTACACGACTCGGAGTCATGTGACCCACTCATGATGACCAGACCGTCTATGAGGATGCCGCGCCGAGAGGTAATTTGACTCCATCATCAGATTCATGGTGTCCACAACTTGAACCGTAACGATCGTCAATTTCATGCCACGCGATGACAAGAATGTAATCACTCCCAACACTATGAGCCTGGCTGACCCCGCCACAAGAGTGACGGAGCTTCTCTCTGTTCATGTTACTTATGTTGTTTTGTTCATGCTCAAGCCTCAGTGCTCACGAGTGGACGAGTACTTACTTCCCACGTAGTCAATCTCGGGACGCATTGCACGTTATGAACGATCAACTATCCAACTTTTTCGAGTGAATGAATGGAGAGAGCTTGAATTTCATCATTGTAGGTGTTTATGCATGCTGACTCCGACTCAGGAGACTATTTGAACGCGACGGGATTCGTTATTCATACGAGGTCCCTCAACTTTTACAACACGACACCTCTCAATCTAGAGCCGATTGAGGTGGGATGGAAGACTGGAGGTCAGAATAAGACCAACGTGACCGAAAGTTATCCACTCAATGGCACAAATGTACAACAAAATATTCCGGAGAAGATTTTCTGAGTCGAACGACGCTTGCGGAGGATATCCCATACTCCTTGCCAGATCTTCTCGGTCGAATCCATGTCAGAAAGAGGCGCCAGGTCGCCTCATTGGAGTTGTACTCACAGACCACGAATAGTTGATCACAGCACTCTCACAGCCGCAGAGATGGGGCAAGACAACTCAGTTTATCCACCAATACACCTGACCAAAAAATATTAGTACAGTGTAGTTACCTTGTTTACAAGCTCGCTGGGGGCATTCGTGGAAAACAGTTTCCGAGTATAGTGCATTTACTAGTAAACAAGGTCCCTGCCGAATGAACGCTCGGCCGTATTCTCTAGTCAAATTTCACTTGGGCTGACAAATACTATCGCCTACCACATCGCTGTCAAAAAACCGTGAGGTACAATACGCAACGCGGCGATGTTGCCCAACTCAAGTGCGACGCTCGAGCATGAAACGTAGACAAACAGCACAAAAACCGCTGCCACGTATTCTGGGACCTATGAAAGAACCTGACCACACATGGAACTGCGGACTGCGGACAATCACAAAGCTCGCCGTGGAGAGATGATCCAGGAACCTGGGACCAATATAAACTGCTTTCTGCTTCACAATTCCGTCACGCTGTGGGTCCGAGTTAGATCTTTGGAAATGCGAGGACGCGCAAAGGCCACCGGGTCTGGCCGAGCATGGTCGTCAAGGTTTGACGATGGAGTCGTCCGAGTTCTGTCTTACTCCAGACGCCGTCAGCAAGTTGTCTAAATTTGATCAAAGTTCCGGAATTGAGTAAAGTGAAACACTTGGAAAATATCTGGGATGGACGCTGATTAGGAAATTTGGGCGCGGCCTGGGCCAAATTCAGCCATTCCTCCGACCTATACTTAGCAACGATCTAAGAATATGCTGGTTATTCCTCCTTCACTCCGCATTCTAATCAGAAAGTGTGGCTGCGCATTCGTCGATAATCCCCGACAACCATTTGGAGAACGGTGCCTCGCATTATTGGCGCGGATTTCCCCAACGTCGACACCGACACTAATACTAGGTGGTTTGGTCGGGGATCAGATAACAGATGCAAAAATACTCCACCAAAATGGCTCGCGCCGCCAATTTCGTCGTTTAAAGATTTCCGTTTCAACTGCTTCGCTATCCCAGCTTATGCTCGGCGATCATGTGGGAGTTGTAGGCTTTGATTGATCAGACAAGGAACGGAATAACTATTTCACAGTCGAAGTCACCATGTTATACCAACGGTATCGCGGGATGTTTCATTGATCATGGACGGCAAGACGTGGTTCTTCTGGATTCCGGGTGTGTGGTCTCATTTCCGACCTTTCCGTCATCTCCTTCCGGCCTGGACCTGTTGCAGAACACATGGTCCGATGAATCGCTCCCAAAATTAGAGTCGTTCGGAGCTTGAATCCGGGAAGTAGGGGTCGTGTCAAGACTCAAGCATCAGGACGCGACGCGCCTCGTCTATGTCAGGTATTACCAGCTGTGATTTACAACGTCGTCGAATGCATTGTTGTCGAGATGTCCAGGAAGTTGTCCCGCTTGCGTGATTTGCATCGATACGACTGGAGTCGCCTTCAATACAGGGACACTCTAATTGCTATCCGCAGCGTGCGCGATCAAATGCGGATTACCTGTGTCAAAAGCAGACCTGGCATCTCCCTCCTAGAGATGCAACCTAATACCGATGCAGTAGTAGTGCGATGTCAAGGTATCGCGGTCTACTCTATGCACATTGGAATGTACAGTATTCGGGTGTCAACCTATACGAACGCAGATGTACAAACATTCACAGCCCACCTGTACGTCGAAAATTTCCCGGCCGCTCTTTCGTCCTGCAACGGGCTGTGATACTGATACTTGGATAGTACGGGTTAAATCTTCTCTTCTCCCCATTCATGCTTGTCATTCGGTCTCACCCCACTCGCACGGTACTCGAGGGCTCCAGTAGCATACACAGGTGTGACCTGGTATGGTCTTGACCGAAGGCAAACATACGACTCCATTGGGTGTCGACTCAAAAGTACACAATCTGACCAATGAACTATTACAAAGAATATCACGCTCGCTTCTCAGAAACCCAATATCCCAGTACATATCTCAACACAAAGCTCATTTCAAACGACGGGAGACTCTGGAGAGGTTCGTTAACCGAATCGAGAGAAAGAGATCAGCTATGTCCCATTATAATAATTTAAGAGGACGCTTACTGGTACATTGTTTAGGAGGTTCAGGCGTTAGTGGCAACGCTCTCGTGGCACTTGTGGTGTCCTTTCTTGTCCTCTTCCGCGGTGTCGCGGGCGTGGTGACACTTATGGTGACCCTTCTTGTCCTCGTCTGCGGTATCGCGAGCGTGGTGACACTTGTGATCCTCTATGTCCTCCTCCGCGGTATCACGGGTGTGGTGACACTTATGGTGACCCTTCTTGTCCTCGTCTGCGGTATCGCGAGCGTGGTGACACTTATGGTCCTCTATGTCCTCCTCCGCGGTATCACGGGCGTGGTGACACTTATGATGACCTTTCTTGTCCTCGTCTACGGTGTCACGAGCATGGTGACACTTGTGGTGACCCTCCTTGTCCTCCTCCGCGGTATCACGGGCATGGTGACACTTGTGGTGACCTTTCTTGTCCTCGTCTACGGTGTCACGAGCATGATGACACTTGTGGTCCTCTTCCGCGGTGTCGCGGGCGTGGTGACACTTGTGGTGGCCCTTCTTGTCCTCTTCCGCGGTATCGCGGGCAGGATGGTGATGGTGATGGTGATAATCAGTCTCAGGGGCGGAACGAACAGCAAGGTCACCCGTTCCATCGTCTACCGCAAGGTCGCGGCCGGAGACGTCTGGGACGACCGCTGCTGTGGCGATACTGAGGAAGACGAACGCGACGAGAGACTTGGCAAAACGCATGATGAACAGAGAATGGGGAGCTGAATGTGAATCAGAGAACAGAGAAGCTTTTCGACTGAATGTCCTGATGTTTTTACTCGTTGCATTCAGCCCTTTATACGTCCCAAGTCGCAGGACGAGTTTGGATGTATACGACAAAAATACCTGCAACGTCAGACATCCAAACAAAACCCGCGGTAGGAAAAGCAGCTGACCTCTATGACCAAATAGAATCCCTCAAGGGGGTTTGAATATTTCGTTCTGAATGTTTCAGAGCGATCTCTGAAGCACTAGGATCAATTCGGGCGGGTTTACATTGGATATTAGATGATCAAATTCGTCCATGCGATAATTTTGAAACGGGCTTCTACCCTCGGAGAATGGGTGAGGTGACATAAAGAGTTTTTTTTTTCACGTTACCTACTAGTACCTTCTGGCCTGACAAGGGGATTTAGATCCTTGTTCCTCTTCCCTCAAGAGGGAGGCTGTTTTCCACATACGATAACCAGGACCGCTTCCGAACATTTGGTTGATATTGTGAGTAAGAAGAAGTAGCACACCTTGCGGACTAGGCCATGAGCCTGGAATGGACGCGCCTCTTGAGATAATCAAGAGCAAGTTACTCGGCTCGAAAGGAGTCCGTCGTCGACAACCTGGAATCTGATACGTGACCGAAAATTCGCGTGTGATACGGTCACCTTGTCTATCTATCTAGATGAATAACTTGCTTCAGGAAATTGATATCTCTTACCATAGGAGAGAGGTCAAGGGACTTGCAACTTGGTACGTGTGAAATTGAGAGTCAATCTCTGCTCGATTAGGAAGTATCAGCCCAGGCTTGTCGTGACGAGTCGCTACCGACACCGAGTTCAACAAGCCTAGTACTAGTACTAGTACTAGCAAGGCAAGCAAATGCTCGCTCAACACTATCAATCCACGATCCAGCTGATAACTCATCCGTTATGGCAAGTCGGACTCGGAGTGTGAGCATGACGACTTTTTACTCGGGTCATGATGGTCAGTTCCAACCACTTCGGCTCGCTTCGAGTCCCCACCCTAATACTCCGAAATCGGAAAATAAGCGTTTTCATCATACGAGCCTTCCCCAGGATACCGACCCCTTGATTGTCACTTTTGACACAGCTTCTGAGTTCATAGCAGTAATAGCGGCGCCGCAGCCTGAGAGAGTGCTTGGCATCTTCTCTGTTCTTGATCACCATCTTTACGGGAACTTGGCGGTTACAATTGCATGACTCAAGGGTACCTGCATCGACTGATTACTATCTTTACAGGAACCGTTCGGTCCATGGGGTTGCGTCCCTCAAGGGCGCCGCGTCAACTTAATTCTGGGTTCTTGAGACAGCGTGAGTGATTTTTCTTGGCATATCCAGCATCATGGCGAGTCTTCACGTTAACGACGCTTCATTCTAGCAGTCACAGGGTAGATCTCAACAATACTTTTATTAGCCTCGGCCCTCATATACCGAGTAAGTCGCTACTGAATCGTCTGGCACCTCGCCCAAAATAATTAAACCTCACCGCCATCGCTTAAACTTGGCTTCAAATCATTTCAACAAGTTAGTCCAGTGATCGAATCCGTTGAATGCTAGCTGACTACTAGTAACATTGGGGTGCCGTCATTCCTACTTGCCAATGACAGCTTCAATTTACGAGTCAGTGCCGTCCTGTCGTGGAATCAGCCGATACACAGTGGAATTGTCATTTGGGAGGTGATATATACCACCATGTACCCCATCATAGGAGCGGTGAACATCAGTGTTCTCATGACATCTATTCAAACCACATGACGGGTGGTTGCACATGTTACGTGACCACCGGCACTTACGGAAAATGGATGCGTCCAGAGATGTGCAGACTGACATGGTCCCTGCCCGACGATCCTAGAGGTATAAAAGATGCATGAAGTGAGCTCCATCCCCTTCGTCTACAAATCCCTTCGCAGACCTCTTCGAAATGAAGCGTCTCGTTTCACTCGCTTTGGCTTTAGCCGTTGCTCGAGCAACTCCGATCAAGCGTTCCGATCCTTTAGGCATCGATGTATCTGACTATCAGACCGACATCGACTGGACCACTGTCGTCGACAATGGCATTCAGTTCGTATACATCAAGGCCACTGAAGGGACATGTTCAGTTATTTCATTTACTGCTCTTGTCTATGCGCTGAGTTACTTTGTTGTTTCAGCCTATATCTCGCCTACCTTTAGCCCTCAGTATATTGGTGCTACTGATGCAGGTCTCATTCGCGGATCCTATCATTTTGCACACCCAGATGAATCCTCGGGTGCTACTCAGGCCACGTACTTCCTCGAGAACGGAGGTGAGAGGGTTCCTTCATGTAGTATTATCTTCTAACTCTCTGCTAGGTGGCTGGTCTGGAGATGGGATCACCCTTCCTGGAGCGCTAGACATAGAGTGTCTGTAATTCTTGGCCATATTGGTGACGAGAGCTGATCCCAGAATAGATAACCCTGACGGTGCCGAGTGCTATGGCCTGACGGCTTCCGAGATGGTCTCGTGGGTCGAGGATTTCTCTAACACCTACCATGCCTCCACAACTCGGTAACGAAATCTCACGACTATTATAATTAGCTGATCTGACTACGGGTCACGTTTTATTCTAGGTACCCAGGTGATCAATCCCCTGACTGACATGCCATCATGGCTTTTTGACACTCCTATTGTAGTCATTTATAGCACGACAGATTGGTGGACCACTTGTACTGGAAACAGTGCGGCCTTTGCCGCTAACAATCCGCTATGGATTGCTGATTGGTCTTCCACTCTTGGTGCTCTGCCTGCGGGATGGGAGTACACTTCTTTCTGGCAGTATGATGACTCGGGGCCGAATCCTGGTGACGCCGACCTCTGGAACGGTGACTATGCTGGTTTGCAGAGGTATGTTTCTCACATGGACTCGGACAACTTGAACACATAAATGACTGGCGGCCGATCCAAAATAGAATGGCTCTCGGATCCTGAACGTGAGGTTTGGAATTGGTGGCTTATTTTTATGTAGTCGGGCCTGTGAGAAGTGGGAGTGGGGTATATAGCCACTGAGTATTGGATGGGTCTTGAATTTGTTTTGTTAATTGAATGGACAAACCTATGTCTCGATTAGACAATGAGCGCCTCCTTTGAAAGTGACCGGGTAAACGCCACTTGCTGACTCACAGTGATGCGGCATCCATATGGTTGTGCACAGCCTGTTGGATCACTGCGCATTCTTGTGCTATAAAACTCGGGTCATCGACACTACCAACAATTTTTTGCTGTGTCTCGCTCCTGGCCTGTCATGTCGTGCCGGCGGGCATCGTACGGAGTCACTCTCCTGTTATCCTTCTTCTCGTTCACTTTCGCACAGGCCCAGGCGAGTAATTCAACGCAAGACAGTTGGCCTCAGGTGTATCCCGGAATGCCGACCGGGAACTACAATTCGGAATGGCAACAATGTACGTCCTGACATGAAATGAGTCTACCTGGGCCTTGTCACACCACGACAATGTTCTAACTTCTTGCAGACTTTCAGGTAACCGAGAAGCTTCCGAATGTGTCGTGGCCCCTTGCTCGGAACTGGGCTGGGAATATCCCAGTTCAGAGACCAGGTCATCCGAACGATACCCTGTTCTTTTGGGCGTTCGAGTCTTCCAACGGGTCGTTTACAGCGAACAGCAGCGAGCCTTGGGGCATCTGGCTTAATGGAGGGTCAGTTCACAAATGTGCATATGTGTATCACACAACTAACGTTCTATGCAGTCCTGGTGCTTCTAGCCTCCTTGGACTCTTGTTCGAGGTTCGTGTCAAGTTTCGCTAGTATTATTTGCCCTTATCATCCCACACGTGCATTTCAGAATGGCCCTCTCCATATCTTGGCTAATTATTCGTTGGTCGAAAATCAATATGCATGGTCTACTGTTGCCGATTACGTGTGGATCGACCAACCAGTGTATGTCCGTATTCTCGTCAATGTGGAAGTGGATA